>JAJMSL010000017.1:0-218215 GCA_030558395.1 Danielia reshetovae | reverse complement strand
TGAGTGGTACGGGAATCGAACCCATGTCTCATGCTTGGAAGGCAGGAATGATAACCACTACACTAACCACCCTTTTGGATGTTTGTTTTTATTTCGCGCGAATGAAACTTAGCCAACTGAAACTGAAATTGATTTAGTCGTTCTGCAGTGCTTCTGGCCCCCTGTGACATTAATTTCATGTCCCAAGTGTATGGCGCTATCGAAATGCCTCGAGAATCGAAGTATCGTTAAAATCTGAAAATTTAGACTACGGCTAGCGTTCTCCTCCTCTCGAGTGCGTCTTAGATCCTAGTGATCTGAGACTGCAAGTTGCGGGTAATAATGGGGGTGTGAAAGTATACGGGTGAGCCTGCTCGGCGTATCATCTGTCCTCCTCGGAGTTTGTGAAGTTTTGCATCCGGATGTATGTGAGAAGTGAGAGTCTCGCTTAAGTTTGAGGTGTTTAAGGACACAAGCTATCTATGGGAAAGTATACGGATGAGCTTGATCGGCGTACCATCTTTCCTCATCCTGTGTGCGTGAAGTTCTGAATCCTGGAGGTAAATAGGATAGTGAGAATCTCGTTTAACTTTGGGGTGCTTACCTTCGCAAGCTATCGATGAGCACACCTGTTATTCCTTATGATGTATAATTTGGTTTTTTCTATTTTATGGTTTTCCTAATTATTCAATGATCGTTGAAAAAAAAAATTTAGGTGAGCCACACCGTTTCTCCGAGCTTGATCAACAGTGCAGGATATATACGGAATTGAGCTGCCACAGCTCCTCCCACTAAACGCCACAACCTTATTTGTTTTCTGATCAATAAAGAGCCCTAGTGGATCGCTCCAGATTTATAGCCCTGCCTTTGCCAAAGCGACAAGCAAGTGAAATTCTTTTTTCAACGATTTTTGTAATTTGCACCCAGAGTTAAATCTGAGATTCTTGGTTATCGCGGTTTTGTCGCACTTTTATTCCGTACAACTATATATAGTCGACTTATCTCCCACTGATTTCACCAGACAATGACGAAGACAGCCACCAAACCAGTTGAATTGTTCGGCCCCAAGCTCACCACCAAATCCGGGGCCGAAGTCCGTATCGGCACTGGATCCGGTACCAAATGGCAAAAAATCAAAAAGGCCAGAGATATCTCCCTTCAGGACACGTTGGTTGACGAAATGGTGGACTACTTGGTCACCAGTGTTGGAAATGGCTTCAGACACCTTGACACAGCAGAGATCTACACCACCCATCCTGAAGTTGCAAAGGCAATTGCAGAGTGTGGAGTTGCTCGTGAAGAACTCTTCGTTGCTACCAAGTACAACCCAGGTGTGGAGGCCAAGCCATCGATCCACAAAACCGGTGCTGATTCGGTGGATGCTGCTTTGAAGGAACTCAATGTCGAGTATATTGACTTGTTCATGATCCACTTTCCCTTCTTCAACACCGAATACTCGCATGACCAGACTCTCGAGCAGGTCTACGCCGACTTGGTCGAGGCCAAAAAGGCCGGGAAGGTTCGTTACATCGGTGTTTCCAACTTTGCACCCGAGCATTTGGAGCGTACGTTCAAGGTGGCTGGAACCCCAGAATACTACCCTCTGGTGAACCAAATCGAGTTCCATCCATACTTACAGAATCAGAGCGCAGGCATTCGTGATTTCTGTAAGAAGAACAACATTTTGATCGAGGCATACGGGCCTTTGTCCCCACTCTTCAGAATCCAGAAGGACGGCGAGGATGTCGAAAACCACCCGTTGGCGCCCGTTTTGCCAGAATTGGCCGAGAAATACGACAAGACAGACTCTCAGATCTTGTTGCGTTACACTTTGCAGAAGGGACTCTTGCCTATCACCACTTCTTCCAAGCCGGAGAGACAAAGAGAAGCATTGGCCGTGTACGACTTCGAGTTGGACGACAAGGATGTGAAGTTGATCGACGAGAAGGGATCGGAATTCCGTTTCAGAGGGTTCTTCATCGGGTTGTTCGATGAAGAGTAGGGTCTAATATATGCACGTGATACACTTCCCTATATTGTTCGCACCCAGTTCGCATGATATTCTTATCATGTGTGGCAGATATGCCCTTGGGGTGGTATGTAACTGTCAGAACACTGACTAGGAGTATACTAATGTTAGCCAATCCTGCAGTTGCCTGAAAGATTGAACGACAGCGTTCTCAATCCCGATGGAGAACACACTCTCACCAGTACATCTGACAACTCCTATGAAACCACAACCAACAAAACCTCCAGTGGGAACACCGAGACTGTCCACGTGCATGTCGTGTCTTTCGACCACTTCGTTTCATATAACATTCCTCCAACAGGCGGAGGAGTGATCATATTCATGAACAAGAACAAGGATTACATCATTGAGCCTCTGCGGTTTGGAATGTTGCCAACATGGGCCAAACCGCAAGATTCTCTGCCGGTCAAGAAAGGTTCTGGTTTCGGCAAAAATTACTCCCGAGAAGTTCAGCTGCACCAGGCCAAATACTTCAATTGTCGCAAAGAGACGATATCACAGCCTCAGTCTGTATGGACCGTTCCCAGGAAAAATACTCGGTGTGTCGTTCCAATTGAAGGGTACTTTGAGTGGCACAAGACGAAAAATGACAAGGTTCCCCATTTTGTGTACCTGAAGACTAGTCCCATCATCTACTTGGCAGGACTCTACTCGCACAATGTCAACTATAATGGAACAGATTTAGTACCTGACGGCGCCAAATACTTTTCATCCTTCTCAATTGCAACCGGCGTAGCCACCGGGAAGGGTTCTAACGATATTTCGTGGCTTCACTCGAGAAAACCCATCATACTCAAACCAAACACGCCAGAGTGGTTTGCATGGCTAAATCCGGATGAGAAGTGGGATCCGAAACTTTTGGACACGGCTTTGAATACGGACACCAACCCTGGATTTGACGGAATCGCAACTTATGTGGTGGCCAAAAATGTGGGTAATCCCACGAACAAGGGACCTGAGGTAATTAAAGAGGTGAAGGCAACCCAAATGTCCATTGGGCTGTTTTTCCTGAATGCAGAGAAACTGAAAAAGCAAATAGAGGAAGGGGTCAAGGAAGAGGTCAAGAATAAGGTCAAGAATGAGGTCAAGAATGAGGTCAAGAATGAGGTCAAGGAAGAAGTCAAGAAAGAAGTCAAGGAAGAAGTCAAGGAAGAAGTCAAGGAAGAGATCAAGAAAGAGACTCCTATGGCCAAAAAAGAGACTCCTACGCCCAAGGAGTGGTTTAAAAGAGAAGACCAATCTTCACCAACAAAGAGAAAAAACGATTCTGGGATAATGGAAGCACTCACAAAACGAATGAAAATCGAATACCAAGGTTCGGAGACAATTATGAAGAAAGAAGACAGCGAGGAATCCGACTGAGCACCGACTCTTTTGCACCCATTCTGTACAGTATGTAGTGTTGCGCACAGAAATTTTTCTTCCTCCACTCAAGTCAACTCCACAGCAGGATCTGCGAAATATGTTGGTTCAAAGAGCAAGAGTGAGTTTGCGGTCGAGCATACTTGCTGTCCGTTTGAATTCCACCAAAGCAAACGACCAGCCACTTTATTTGAATCCTCACAAATGGGAAGGCTTGCCAGCCGACAGAGTGTTTGAATTGCACGACTTGAGAAAGACCGAGCTTGGTGAACGGTACGTTCCAAACGACGCCGAAAGAGAGGCTGTGTTGTCCACAGTCGCAGTTTTGAGTAAAGGCAAGCCACCTTTGAGTTATGTCTACGAGATCGACAATTTCAAAAACAGAGTTATGAACAACGCCGACTTGATGAACACTGGTGCTCCTAAATACAGCAATATAGAGGTTCTTGGCAAGGGTACTACACCCCATGAAAAGAGAAAGATCAACGAGATGCACAGGATCTCTGCATATGAAATGCCTTTGTTGGCCAAGTTTCGTCAGGAATACGTGCCTGCTGAAGCAACCAAAAACCCTATCAACTTGACTTTCAACTCTGACTTGTCTAACGATGCTTCCAGCGAATTCAACAGAAAAGTCACTCTTACTGTCAGACTCGAAGACTTGAAACTTGACGAGAAACAGAGCAAGAAGTTCAAGATCTTGTCTGGCAGCAAGTTTGACCACAACAAGAACGAGCTCAAGTTTAAGTCTTCCCAGTTTCAAGATGCTACACAGAATGCCCGTTGGTTGGTTGAAAGATTCAACATCTTGTTGAAAGAGTCCAAGGATTTGTCCAAAGAGACTTTCGAAGACATTCCAGTCGACACTCGTCACAGCAAACCTTTCGCTCACAAAAAGACCCCAGTTTTCCCGGAAGAATGGAAGAGACCCCAAGACGCACCTGCTCAAAAGCACAGTATTGTTAGAAAGTTGGTGGATTCCGTCAAGGAAAAGAAGGACCAAATCTACATCTCCAAGCTCTCTCCATGAGCCTCACCTAACGTCATACTGTCTTGTACATATAACCAAAACACATCCACGATAGAAAGTACCAACACAGAGTAAGCAATTTGTGGAATTGCGATTTTCAAGATATTTCGTCCCCAAACTCTCTGGCACTGGTATGTACTTCATTCGCACCCGTGCACCATGAAATCATATTTTTGTATTGTCAAACTCGAATTCGAGAAGCTAAACAACATATACCAACAAAAAAGGCGATCAAATATATCGAATCTTTTTGTTTCATCACTGATAGTCTTCAGATCAAGTTGGCGAACCATTTATTCATCGTTTATTGAATCCACACTTCACCTATTTCAATCCACCATTATTATTTTGCAGTCGTTGGATATCCAATTCAAATGGGGACGCATTCGGCTACAACAACGTTGGACGATATAATAGATGAGCTAAGGCTCAAATATGACTCTTCGGTGGGATTGTTAGATGGGAATGCCATCAGAGAAATTCCAAACCTCAATATCTTGTTGAACTTGAATAAGCTCTTGACCAACTTGTCCAAAAATTTGACTGAAAACCAGGAAAGGGACAGTGAACTACTCAAGAAAGTGGAGTTGAAAATCGAGCTGCTAAAACTGTCGGAAGAAGGAAGCGAAGCGGAAGTGGAAGAAGACGAAAACAAGAGAGAACGCGAAGAAAACGACATTGAAGAGGAAAGTATACCTTTAGCAAAACGAAGAAAACACTCTCTGGGTGCTCAAATGAAGTTGGAAGACGAAGAGGTGGAAGAGCAAGAGGCGGAATCTGAAGCCCTACAAGAAAAGCCTATTGAACCTGAGGAAGAAGAGGAAGAAGAAGTCGAAGAAGCTGAAAACGATATAGACCAAGGTGTTGATGCTTCCATCGACGAACCAGAAGCACTCGAAACTCAACCTGAAAGTCAGATTAATACGAAATTTGACCCAGTTCCTCCAGTTCAAATTGGTTCATTCACTCAGGAAAATGATACGAGATTGAAGAACCCCAAATCTGAATTCGTCACGTCACAGTCACTTTCAGCAGACACAATCGCCGAACTCGGTTTGTTCTCGGATGATAACAATGGGTTGGAGACTCAGGGAAAGGAGTATTTGAAGAAGAAGTTTGGAGTCGCTTCGTACCCAGAAAATGACTTGAAGGATTTGCTACCCGGAGAGATTCCTGACATTGACTTCTCGAAGAACAAACCACCTTCTAATCAAGTTCAGTTCTCCACCTACCAGTCATACATTGAGTCATACTTTCGCCCTTTCTCAAATGATGACATTTCTTTTGCAAATGAAAAGTTTGTCATACCGCCAGGATTTGAGAAGCTGGAGTATGATCCAAATGTGAGCCCATATTTGATTGTAAAATTGGGAGCATTTTATGCGGATGTTTGGGCAGAAGAAGATGCTGCGTTGAGATCAAAACTCAGTTCTCCGGCTGCCCAGAAGCCTCCATTGGAATCTTACAAACCAAAAGGCGAATTCGAAGAATTGGATGACGACAAAATGCTAAGTGAAGATGTTTCCTGTGGTCCTTTGTCAAGCAGGTTGTTGTCGGCTGTTCTCAGTATCCATGAAGCCAAGAAAGATGGAACTGATGATGACGATGACAGAAATGAGGAGAACAGTGAACTCGATTCCCTCAAGAAAGAAGACTCTTTAATGAGTGAAGTCCACACTCCACTTTCAGATGACGTTGCAACTCAGCTTGACAGTGGAGACACTTACAAGCTGACATCAGAAGTCAACGATTTCTATTCAATGGAGGAGAGATTGAAGAGGGAGTTGAAATACATTGGCATTTTCATGAACTTGCCAGACCACAATGAGGACAAACCAAAGAAAGGAGGCAATATCATCGACTCAGACGATTGGATCTTAAACAGGGAAGATGACGAAGTGTGTGCGGAAATCAGAACACTTCAGGAAGAACTTAAGGAGGCGGTGGTGAGAAATAGGCAACGCAAGAAGCCACTCATACCGATCATAGAGGAACAACTAGCATACCAAGAGTATTGCACGATATTAGAAGACTTGGACAAACAGGTGGATCAGGCGTATGTGAAGAGACTCAAGGCCAAGAGCAAAAAGAAGAAGACCCCAGAAATCACAAACACTGCTCAGCAGCAAGCTGCCAACAGTGGCTTAAGAGCTCTCTTGGATAAGAGACGCAGATGGATAGAAAACATTGGTAAGCTTTTCAAACCAGCGCAAATCATGAAGCGGATTCCCACCGAATCCATCTTCAAGCCGGACGAGCAGTCTGACGAAGAGGACGGGGATGCAGAAGATGATGTTGTTAATGAGGAGGAGAGGCTTGCTACGGATTAAGCCAGGTATGTACATGCATGTATTTGTAATTAATCATTCGCTAATCCCCAGACTCCGTTACAAGGACATTCCTTTCGTCATTTCCTTGTGAGAAGGCAATGAGTTGCAGTTACCCAATGCACAAACGGCAATTGGCTTGTCCTTCAATCTGTAGTTGGCCCAATCAATCACATCTTGTCTACAAATAGTCTCAATTCTCTGGAAAACGTCTTCTGGAGACAACCGGTAGCCAGTGTTCACCAATTGTCTTCCGATATCCTCTGCAATAGCAGTTGAATCGTCCAAGGCCAAGACTAGAGAAGCTTTCAATTGAGCCTTCGATCTTTCCACCTCTTCCTCGGTGATGTCACCAGCTTTCAATCTGGCCCACTCTTTCAAGACTGCGTTAACAAATAACGACATGTCAGTGGCGCTGTCAGCAGTGAAATAAACACCCATCAAACCGGTGTCGGCATAGGAAGTGGTGTAAGCCATGTAAGAATTTGCAATTGGCTGGCTGTCAGGTCCTCCCATGGCTGCAGTCACAGTCAAAGGAGATGGGGAGTCAGATCCGATACCAATGGATCTGTCCCAAGAACCAATGATTCCGTTAGCCACAGAAGAAGTGAAGAAATCTGGAGCAGACCAACTCACACCTTCTACAGCCAACGCCACGTGAGTTACGGGCGAGGAGTCATCTTGAATGCGTCTCTCGGCACCGTAGAAAAGAGGCAAGTCGTCACCGTGTTGCTTGAAAGGCACCGGGCTCTTCTGAATGTGACCAAAGTACTTTTCAGCATTTTGCACAAGCTCGTCGTGGTTAACGCAACCTGCACCAATCAAGGCCATTCTGTCTCCCTTGTAGTTGGTCTTGATGTAGTTGACCAAATCTTCTCTGTTTATGGTCCTGATTTTCTCTCTTGGGCCCAAAATGGTTCTGCCTAAATCCTGGTTCTTGAAAGCTATTTCATGCAAATGGTCAAACACAACCTCGTCAAACATCTTGTCGACCTCGTCACTCTCCTGCAAAATGACTGCCCTCTCTTTCTCAATAGCTTGGGTCTCAAGCTTGGACTTCGTCAACAAATCACTCAAGATGTCAACGTTTTGTTCCAAGTCCTTCGACAAGCATTTTGTGTAGTAAACCGTGTTTTCTCTCGAGGTGTAGGCGTTGATCTGGGAACCCAAATCCTCAATTTCTAGCTCCAAACTGTATTGGGTTCTTTTGGAAGTCCCTTTGAAAGCTAAGTGCTCCAAGAAATGAGCGGTTCCACTGCTGATAGGATTGTCAGCTCTGGAACCAGCATTAATCCACATGCCAACTGTGGCGGTCTTGGTGCCAGGCATAAACTCACTGGCAACCGTAAGACCATTGGACAAGACCGACGTTTTATAGGTGGGTACTGGCATGGATGTGGTAGCCAAGAACCTTCGGAAAGGAACTTGTTTCCGAGTATTTAGCAAGTTTCTAAGCATCTTAGTTGTCAGGATAGAGTAAAAGCGGATTAGAAGTTTGCAATAAATTGTCTTGGTGTACGGATGTGATGTGTCACAGATTTTGGTCTAGAGCATTTTGAATGAGTTGAACATGGCCCAGATCGAGAGGACAACAGAGGGATCTGTGGCTCGAGGTGCTCGACTCCACTTGTCAAGTCGATGTGGAAAAGATTTACATTCCACAACTTCAAAATAACTTGAGTGGTAAGTTCTATTATTGAATGCGAAGTATGCAGAAACAATTTGCCTTTTAGAAAATAGTTTTTGTTAGTCACAATTTTCCAAATCCGCAAAATGGGTGCAAAAATTAAAAATCAGCAATAATATCACAAACTGTCTTGCCCGAAGCAAACTCACAACACGATTCTGATACAAAAGCAATTTCCTACTAGAATAATCTGATCGGATGCCAGAAGGATCCCGAAAATTGCCATAGATAATGACCTCGGCAGATTTCGGATCGCCACTTAATGTCACGCGAGTGGCGGAGATTGGAGATTTGGGTCTCCAAAATGCTACGACGTCACTTATGACTCCTAACTCATGCAATTCAATTACATTGGTCACAAAAGCGAATCATATGCGATAGGCCGAAAAATTCAAGGGTATTTCTTGCTTTTTGGACAACGGGCAGCTCGTTTCTTTTGTATCACGGGACAAGAAAAAATTAAGCGCAGTTAAATAATTCTACAAGATACCCGACTTGATCCGTTTTTGCATTTGATTGACCTACCCTTTGCCTTCTTCCTTTTCATTTGATTGATTCTACCCTTTGCCTTCTTCCTTTTTTCATTTGCACATATTTTATAATGAAGCTTTTTGAAAGTCAACATCAGTTTCATTACAATTGGGAACAGGTTACTGCAGCCAACTGGCAGAAATACCCGAACGAGTTGTCCACACATGTTGTGTCGGTAGATATTCTTAATCGTGAGGTCGATGTCGAGAGAAATGTCTTGAAAACCGAAAGATTAATCGCATGCAAACAGCCCATCCCAAAGTGGTTGAGAGTCATTGTTGGGGGAGACGAATTTTCCTTTGTTAGAGAAGTCAGCGAGGTTGACTTGAACACAAGAACACTTCTCATGAGGTCAGCCAACATGACGATGAGCCATTTGCTTTTAGTCAATGAAACCGTCACATACACTCCAGATCCAGTGTTGGCCAACTCCACAATTTTCAAGCAGGAAGCAGAGATCACGGCCTTCCTGCCATTTTCGAGAATTTGCAACAAGATCGAGGAATGGTCCGTCGAGAGATTTGACCAGAATGCCAGTATCGGCAAAAGAGGATTTGAAGGTGTTTTGCAGACGTTATGCAAAGGTTGGGACGAATCGGGCCTTCTTGTCAAAGATGTTACCAACTCCATTTTGAAAGAGATTGACGAGGTGAACGACATTACGCATGTCGTTCTTAAAGACGTCAGCGAGAAAACCAGCGAGGTTTTGCTCGACGTTAGCGAAAAGACCACCGGTGTCTTGTCTGAGGTGTCGAAGTTGAGCAGCATTTGGAGCAGGAGCTAAGTTATTTATTGTTTTTGGCATTTTGATTTTTACCCGTTGTGATTTTCCTCGTTTCCTTCTGCATCCTTTACTACTACTGCATTGCTATTTTGTACATACTTATGATAGATTATTTATGATGGACCACGACTGACTCTAGATGTTCAGGAACGCGAAGTCCAATATTCGAACCGTTTCGATGCACGTGATATTTTTCAGAGGTCATCTCATCACCTGTATTCTGATCCACCTAAGTTGACCTCAAGTTTCCACCACAGCAAGATTTTAGACCCTGACTTAGTGAATTGACAATTCCTCAATTCATCAAAACAAATTACCCTATGAGCAGCGATGAGCCACTATTGAAAAAAGCCAGGACCGTGAAAGACGAGAGCAAATCCCCCAATTTTGACACCTTCATGAATGAAATTGAACTTGAAACTAGCCAGTTCACATCCGTTCTGCGTCAGGAAACCCCCGATTGCTTGGATGCAGAAATAGACGAAGCTCTCATGAAATTTGACGAGTTTGACGACATCATTATCCCTAAGGAAGAGCATCAAGAAACCTTGGGGTTATCTTCCAACAGCAGCCCAGAGACATCCACATTTGATGCTCCTAGGCACTCAGCATCTAGCATTACGTCCAATGAAGACGAACCCAAGGAAAAACTCAAAAGCTCCGCACCCCCAATTGATATCACAACGGTCAGCACATTGAAGCAAGCCATGGCCGGAACCAGCAAGTTGATAGGCACATTCACCACGCTTAAAACAACGTACTTGAAGCTCTGCAAAGAATTCAATTACCTTTTGGGAAAGTTCAACGACAACGAACGCATCAAAATCGAGCTCATTCACGAAAACAACGAACTCAAGAAATTGTTGGTGGAGGTGATCAAGGAGAAGGAATTGGACCGGAAACAGTACAAGGCCGATCTCCAGGCCCTCAAAGCACGCTGCTGACCATTTAGCATTACATAGCATCCATGCATATAACCATTATTGTGCGTTGCGTAGATTTGAAGTGAGCCAGTCATCAACTTCTTTTGAACGTCGATCATCTTTTGAACGTCGTTCCAGAAAAACATGGAGAAATCTTTACAAGAGGGCCCTCAAGCGGAAACTGGGGAGTTAACTCCAGAAAGAGCTCAGGAGAAGGTTCTCTTAGAATTGGAGATGATTTTGACAACGGTCAAGCTGATCGATTCAAATCTCATTCGTTCAATTGAACTTCTACAGGATCCAATTGAGATTGGGAAGTCTGGAAAGACAGTGTCATATGACCCTACCGAGTTGGTTCAACGAAACACCCAGATCATACGAGAGATTATCGAAACTTTAGAAGCGACGATATGAAACTTCCAAGAGACAATAATAACCAAGCAATAATTACTCAATGACACTAATGCTTTCTTTAATTGTGATGCAAACGGTGTTTTGAGAAAATTGTTCTCCACATATTTAGACGCGAGCGAAAAAAGAATACTCTTTCGACAAGTACTATGGAATCTCAGCAGGCTGAACTCATCGAGAAGTACCAAGCTTCTCAGCTCAATAACCTCAAGGGTGACCGTCCCGAGAGCGACGAAGAAGATGATTTGCTAGAAACTCTAGAAGCACTTGAAGATGATGATCAGATGATCTCAAAGTACAGAGAACAGCGTCTTGACCAATTGAAGAAAGAGTTCGGCAAGATCGACAGAGCAGCATCAACGCACGGAGACAACTTAGGAACGATTTTTTTTACAGATGACGAAAAGGAGTTGATGGATACCGTGACCAGTTCCGAAGTTGCCATTGTGCATTTCTATCAGCCAACTTTCGGCAAGTGCAGGTTGATGAACGAAAGACTCTCTTTGGTTGCCGAGAAGCACTTACTGGTGAGAGTGTTGGCTATTCCAGCGGAGAAAACGCCGTTTCTCGTATCAAAACTCAAGATCCAAGTGCTCCCATTTGTGGTCGTTTACAGAAACGGGAAGGAAGTCACGAGGATAGTCGGGTTTGAAGGACTTGGCCCCAATCCGGGAGAAGTGACGGATGAGGGCTTGGAACAGCGGTTGTACCAGTGTGGCGCCATCAACCGTAAGACCACTAATTTTGCATCAGTTCGGAGTAGAACCCACAAACCCGAGGATGATTCCGAAGACGATTGGTATTGAATTTGGCAATTGTGCTCTTTAACTGCCCCGACAGAAAAGCCACAGAAAAATCTTATCTAGAGTGCTATCTTGCTTTCTTGGCTTGAAGAAGATTGCGGTGGATGCACGGGATGGTTTCTTCCATCTCTTTTCAGGATCCCGATGGAGCCTTTTTCGGTTGCTGAGAACCTTGTCGCCTATCATTGGAGACAGAATATTCTACGTTTTCTCTTTGTGAATATATCGAACGAGGTTCCTGGCTATCAGTCCCAGTTAGGAAGGTGCGCAAAGTGCCGCTTGCATAATCCGTGGAACTCAATCGCGTTGAATTCAGTCGGAACAAATCTACAAGCAACTTTCTACAATACACAATGAGAAACGAAAGTGGATCGATAAGGAAACCACAGATAAGATTGCCTGATGTACAGACTCGTGGGTGCGAAATTAGGGTTTATGCCCTAAAATGAAGGAGGCGTGCACACACCAGAAAAACACTACCGCCTCTCGATGCGAAAATTTCACAGCGATTTCTAATCTTCTTTTCTTCTTCACTCCCTTATTGGTAAGAAAGAAGCACCCCTGCTGCAGACGAGCCAATATGCAAATTTTTGTCAAGACCTTAACCGGTAAGACCATTACCTTGGAAGTCGAGTCCTCGGACACTATCGACAATGTTAAGTCCAAGATTCAGGACAAGGAAGGAATTCCACCTGACCAACAGAGATTGATCTTCGCTGGTAAGCAGTTGGAGGACGGCAGAACTTTGTCCGACTACAACATCCAGAAGGAGTCCACCTTGCACTTGGTCTTGAGATTGAGAGGTGGTGGTAAGAAGAGAAAGAAGAAGGTCTACACCACCCCAAAGAAGATCAGACACAAGCACAGAAAGCACAAGTTGGCTGTCTTGACCTACTACAAGGTTGACACCGACGGAAAGGTCGAGAGATTGAGAAGAGAGTGCCCAACCTGTGGTGCTGGTATCTTCATGGCTAACCACCCTGACAGACAGTACTGTGGTAAGTGTCACACCACCTTCAAGCTTAACGCTTAAGTGTGTATGCACGAGGCCATTTGTTAACCATTCGATTGGGTAATACGTTCCTAGTACATATGTAATGCAATTAAGTTGTTAAAAGCTGTAGCATTAGTAAGCGCTGGATCTAAATTCATTGGAGAAGGATTATTGCGACAACAGTATCTCAGGTCTCTATTGAGTAGAGCTCAATATAGTGCAAATCCAGGTGCACGGGTTTAATCCTATGCCGCGTTTTAAGCGAAGTGAACATCACCACTAACTCTCATGAGTTTCGCCATTTATGATCTTGAGGAGGATATTCGAAAGCTTCTTACTCTTGATAATTTCCTACATGGTCTAACGGTGAATGATTTCGTCGAGGAATTGAGCAAAGATCATATCCTCAAAGGTGCAGAGGTAAACAACCTTGAATACTTGGATCCCAAGCCTTATATCCGAACGTTTGAATCCACGCTACGCCATTTGAAGCAATTGGGAGAAGATGCTGTCCATCAAAAAGAAAGAGCTGAACGTGAAGTGGACGAGTTCGAGTTAACCCACAGTAAAAGTGTCCTTGATTTGTCGTCTCAAGTGAGCCAGATTGTGTCCAAATTCGACAATTTGGATACTAGAATTTCCAGTATATCAAACAAAATTGATCCTTTGAACCAGTCCTTGAACAAGATCACCAATTCCAGAGACCGATCTATGGAAACTATCTTCTTGATCAGAGCATATCATGGGTTCTACACTAAGGAGAAATACGATCCCTTGGAGAAACTACGGACTACAAAAAACACGGACGCAAAAATGGAGTGTGCCAAGACCGTCAACAATTTGCTTACGTTGGCTAAAAAAATCGAGTCGATGACAGGCAGTCTTCCCAAAGTGGCCAAATGTGTCAGTTCCATCCAGAAATACAGTGAAATGATGGAAAGAGGATTGATCGAAAGATTTGAAATTGCGTCAGAGGAAAGCGACTTCGACGAAATGAGTGAAATCTCCAAGATCTTGTTTGAATTTAATGGAGGAAGCAGTGTGGTGCTGGCTTTCATGAACAAGAGTGACTTGTTCTTCGAGGCTGACCGCCCAGGAGAAGATGACGATGGTAGCTATTCTATTCTCGATGACGAGGCTATCTGGACCAAATTGGCCGATCCAAACAACCAAGTGCACAGCCTTCTCAAGGATGAAGCCACCGAGTTTCTTTTGGACCGGCTCAAAGTGGCCATCAAAGGCCAAACTCGTATTGTCCAGCAAGTGTTTGAGAAACCTATTCCAGTGTTGAAGATCTTAATCCAGCGTATTTACGCTCAAATGATTCAGAACAAAGTCTCCGCACTTTTGCTGTACTCACAGCCGTCAGGTGCATTGGTCCACGTCAGGCTCTTGTATGCCCTCTATATTCTTGTTGGAGACTTCACTAAAGATATGAAAGAGTTTCTTACGACCAATGAATTCGATGAGAACAATGAATTAGGAACCACATTGGATCAATGTTTCTACGACTTGTTCATCGAATACCTCACAGACAGTACCTACTTCAGAATGGAGAAAGAAATGTTGGAATCTGTCATTTACAACGTTGCCCAAAAGTTCAATGCCTTGAATGAAAGAGCTTTGTCAAGGAAAGCTTTGGACACCAAGATGCAAGAACTTGAAAATGAGACTGCTTCCTCGAGTACTACATCTCGTCAACAAGGTCAAAGCGAAAAGCATATTTTCCATTTCTTGGAGAAAAAGAGATTGGGCAAATTTAAAGATTTTATGAAATCACATCTTCCTGAAAGATCTAGTGGCAGAGACTCAATGGGCATGGCTACAAAAACTACAGAATATGCTGAAGATGGTACGCTTAATGTCACCAAAGTTCAGGTCATATTAAAGTTGTCCATTGAATCCATTTCCCGAATTCTTGAGTTGGCACCAAACAAAACTCCAGAGTACTCATTAGAAATCTTAGAGATCATCCTAATGGATTTTGGAGGACTCTACATCACTGGAGGGCTCGAAGTCGCTTATGATAAGGCACAACTGGAGCAGTCAAACATAAGCCTAGCTGAAGATTTGCAATTTGATTTCCTCAGCATTTTCAACTTGACCAGCGAGATATTGTTTTTGGTATCCTCTTGCATCAAAAAAATCATATTGCCATGTGCAGTGAATAATCCAAATATCAGAAACCGGATGATCAGCTTGACGAACAACTATGTTTCCCGGTGTGAAACTTCGTTGAATTTGATTCTTGCAAGCACTGTGGAACTCGTTACCGAGAGGCTCAACGCTTTCTTACAGAAGCAAAAGAAGAAAGACTTTGTCTCTGACACTATCAACACAAACCAGGACTACACCGAGGTATGTGAATCAATTTCAGATTTCCTTATCATTCTTCAAAGTACTTTCAAAAAGTACTTGAACAACACAAATCTTAACAATGTCTTGATTAAGATTGGAATGATCACTTTGAACTTATTACTCGATCATTTTAAAAAGTTTGCGGTCAATTCCACGGGTGGAATTATCTTAACTCAAGATGTCATCAGGTACCAATCGGTTATCGACTCGTGGGAAATCCCCGGTTTATCTGAGAACTTCCAGATATTAAGAGAGATCAGTAACTTGTTCACTGTGCAGCCTAACTTGCTCAACTCATTGATTACCGAAGGTCATTTGGCTAACTTGAAGATTTATACAGTGAAGCAGTACATTTCGAAGCGTACCGACTTTACACCAAGTTACCTCGAGAGAATCTTTGGAAGGAAATAGCATTACATACTGTTGTATAACGAAAATAAGAACAAGACGCAACCCCAAAATGTCCCAACGTTAATGAAAAATTCCACCAATCTCTTCTTCGTATTCTGAACTTTCTCTGGATCAACCATGGAGATCTGAAAGGCATGTGGTAAGATTTGAGAACGAGCAGAACGATCCACGAACTGCTCCAACTTCTCGGGGTATACTATGCATGTAAGCAACACAGCAATAGATACAAGCCAACTGAAGGCATAGAATTTAACACTTCGGTATGGGTTTGGAAGGTAGCACATCATAGTCTCATATGTCTTCTTTTCGTTTGGATTGGACTTAGGTTTGAGGTCGTACGGGTTGTTCAAAGATAGTAGGTGGATGGCAGGATACTTGATGCCATTGGTCATCGAAGGAGTCTTGCAAGAAATCTCTCTTGCAAGTTTCTTGGTGTTGTCGTTGTAGTCAACATGAGTCATATCGCAAACATCATGGTCGTCTCCACTGAACACAAGAACAGGCTCAAGACTGGCCAAAATCGGCTGTGTGAAGACGTAATCTATAACAGTTTGGTACTGGAAGCCACGCATCAATGGAAAGTTCTTCTTGGACTCTCTTCCTGGTCCACAAGATTCCACACCTGGATCACGGTACAATGGGACGTGAGTTAGAAGGATTCTGGGCATTGTTGGATCGATTTTGGAGTCGATGTTCTCGAGAAAATTCCTGGAATCCTGGTGGATTTCGGGATCTTCGTTAGAATACGAGATTGTGTCCAATTGAACAAAGGTGTGGTTCCCGAGTTCAAAGTAGTCGTTGGATTCTCCGAAAAATGCAGAGAATCGTTTCAAATTGTAGTAGCTGATATTTTGAAAGCCAATGTCATGGTTACCAGGCAACCCCCTGTATGTTCTTCTGTTGGTCTTGTGAGGAAAGATCTTGTTGAATCTTCGGTACTCTTCAAACCATACGTCATCATCCCAGTCTCTTCCTCCATCAAATAAGTCTCCCAAGAAAATTGTGGTATCTGGATCAAGGTACGCTTGCATGTACTTGTGGTTGATGAATAGATAATTGTCACTGAGGCGTCTTAAAATGTAGTTGGCAATCCGGGGAATGGATGGATAGGTATGGTCGTCCACCAACTGCGGATCAGCAAGAATTGCTATTCTGTGAGGTTTCACATCTGCCTTTTCTCCTTCCCAATGTTCCCAATTGTTCCATTGACACGCTTCAATGGCGTTCTTAACTCTGACCCTCTCAAAATAGTGAATAATCACAACCCAGTAAACTAGAAGTGCAACAAGCAATTTATAGCTGAATTGAAAAGCCGGACCATTCCGTTTGGGCCGAAGCTTCTTCTCTGTAATTTCCCGGTTCGGTTGTGGAGAATCTGGTCTCCTATCTCTCCGGCGAAAGACCATGGTGGAAGATGAAGGGAACTATCAAAATCGCACTCGATTTCCATCTCAAACCAGTACCATGGTGGAGTTGAAAAGACGCAAATTGCGTCTGGGAGACGACCAGCAGAGGAAATCCGCCAGACTTTTCAATTTCGATACCGTCAATCCTATTCTATTTCGAAATCAACGAATCGGTATCAAGAAATCAGCTCCGTCGTCGCATCGTCATCCATACAAATACTATGAAGAATCCAGTAGTTATCCTGCGAAAGCCAAGACCACCAAAGAATCCAAATTAACAAGAAAGGAAGTTTTGCTCCCGAGAAGACAACGAACTCGAGTTGACCCTCTTGATGATGAGATATACCATGGATTCCACCGAAGAATGAAAAGAGAGGAAAAGATCATGACAGGTACAGACAGAGCCAGGATTCTTACGGATGTTGACAATTTGAGGACCCAGCTACAACTATTACGACAACATGACTGGCAAAGACATCTACCCCGGATTACTTTGATCAACGACAAAAATGATATCAATGAGCTCACGCAAAAGCGAAAATTGACAGAAACAGAAATAGAACGACTCCTCAAAAAGTTCTCCAACTGGGAACAACGTAACAATTGGCTCCAGGAAGACGTAAGAGCATTTGAAGGTGATTCAGACAGTATTGATGAAGAAGAAGACCTCGAAGAGGACGAAGATGAAGACGACGATGAAGAGTCGATCTTGACCAAACCAATAGAAGAGTTGCAGGCCAAATTACTCGAAAAGAGACGGGAAAGGGATGGATTTCCAATCCGGATCTGCTTGAGAAACGGGTTTGATCTTGTGGCTGGTCCTTACCAGTATCCACGCATAGTTCTATCTGATACATATACTAGAGGTGTACCGGATGCATTTCTATGATCTATTATTCGTGAAGTCCTTGATGGACACGACCATCCGAGTAAACACCTGCCCAAACGTCCCAGGTTGTGCTAAATTAGTTTCCAATGCAAGATCTTCGAGAGGATAGTCAAGGAGCGTGACAGCCCTGGGCTGCTGCCGCAACTCCACGTCCGCTTTGCTGGGACGGAATGTCTCCATGAGTGTAGGAGAGACCGAATACGCTGAAGCTAGCGTTTGCCTGAGGTAAATGAGTGCAAGTGCACTCTGTGAATGAACAAACAAAAGTTGAAGGTTGTTTACAGACATTCCTGATCCTGATTTCGACCCGATGGTCGAGGTGATCTTCTCTGACAAGTCAATTCCTTCATGGGAAATGGATCTGTCCAAATGGTACAACAAGAGACAGACTTCCTCCATGGAGGAAAAGTTCAAAACCAGAAGGTTTAATGAAAGAAACACAATGACATCTCGTTGATCCATGCATTCTTGCAACGATTCCGAAGAGAAATCGAGCCTAAACAATTTTGCAACGGATAACATGAACTTTTTCTTTGACGAGTAACTTCCACCCACGACTCGATACACTGAGCGAAGAAACAACATCTCTTTCAAGAAATTGTTGCCAATAACCAGTTTGCAGTACCGCACTGCCATTCTTATCGCTTCCATATAGTTCCTGTCGGCAAGTGTCTCGTGCTTTTCAAACACATCTGTGTGAAGTTCTGTCGCAATCCTTTTGATACACTTATTGGGAGAAGACTCCAATGCAATGATAGTCGAAATGCAAACCTTAGGATTGGCATAACCTAATTTCATCACCAACTGTAAGAAATGGACTGGAATAAGTGAAACGTCTCCCGAATCATACAAGCACATTTCAAGGACCTTCTCCATGTATCGTTGGGTAATGCTTGCACAGACCCCATCGTTCACGTATAACTGGGAGTCACCGTGGAACTCAGCTACGTCCAATATCAACATTTGCGATGATTTTGTTTGAGCCCCATTTCGCTTGAGAGCGTCTTCATCTTCCTTCGTCAAGAACCTAATAAATCCTTCAATAATTGTGGTTTTTATCTCATTCGAGTTTCCTTCGAATTCCGAGTCGATCACACCCATGATAGACTTTGATAAAAATAGTTTAGGGTGATGGGTGCAGACATGGACTATGTTCTTGACGGCCACAATTCGAATAGAATAATTGATTTTCGGTTTGCAGAAATACAACAAGAATTTCGAGATCAAACTTACCACAGATTCGTTGGATTTCAACCCAACTTTGGAATCCAAAAAAGGGCGCCTGATATCTTCCCATTCGCAGTATGCTCCAAAACATCCAAGTAAGTGAAGAAGCTTCGAGATTTTTGCCATTTCTTTGGAATTCCTCGCTTCAAGTTCATTAATGTGAGGTTTCAATAGCCTCATACACGAAATGGAAGCACTGGCCAATTTTGTTTTGTCATCCATCATATCGCAAAGGATTTTGAGGGCAGGCATGGCCTGGTGCAACTCTCTGACGTCGAATTTTGTCAAACGTTGCAACAAGGAAGTATGAGTCTTCGAGATGTAGTCTTTGCGCAAGGCTTTGAAATTAGGAAGAACCGTTTTCAACACCTTCAATGCATAAAAACAGACTGATGTTCTCGAATTCTCATTGTCCACAAGATAAGGTTGAAGGGAAATAAGTTGATCTTGCTTAATTAGGCCTGCTTCGTGCTCAATTAAGACGGACACCAAATGCAAAGCTCTTTCAGCATCACTTTGGTATTCCGTGTCAACACACTCTATCGCTTTATCAAAAGTGTAATCATTAATTTGCTTTAGAGCTGCAAGGATTCTTTCATCTTTCTCAAGAAGTGCAAAATCTGAGATAAAACGTTTGAGTAAATTTGCATTATTGCTGCTTGAACTCACAACTTCCATCATGGCCTCAGATGTACACTTCGTAGGTCCAAAGTCTTGGATGTTTAACAACCAAAGCTCAAAAAGTGAGTTCTTCGCCAATTCCGCGAGATGCTGCTCCTCATCATCCAATCGTCTCAACAACTTAATCGCAATGTGGGCCTTGGCTGAAACCTTGTCTGTTTGAATATACATGGATTTCATGAGTTTAAGCACTCTCTTTCGAACCAGGATGCTCACATCTCCCGAGCGATCACAGATCGGCTTGTAATATTGATCAGCAAGTGCAGGGTCGGAAAAGATGTACTTCCCCATCAAATCAATAACTGCATCTCGAGACAGCGGGGAGTTACTAACCAAGAGTTTTGATACTGAGACATTGACGGCTGGAATCAACAATATATCGGTGTCAATATCAATCAATGAGGAAAGCAGTCGAATTGCTTTTGTAGCTACCTTCACCTTGGTGCTTTCCAAGGACTTTACTAGTAAGTTCAAGAAGGCTTCGTACTGGGAGGCAAGACTCAGAGCCAAAATGGTCCTCAGATATGATTCCGTAAACTTTGCTTCCTCATCCACATATGAATATTGATTCAACTGAATACGCCCCAGAATTGAAACTAGGAACAAGTTGTCTATGATTTTGAGCAAATTCATTCCTGCTTCTGAGATGCTTGGTCTCGTTTCGGATTCAATAGCGAAAATAATACCAGTGGCGGTATCTGAGTTGAGAGAGTAGTTCAAATTTCCTAAAGATGCAAGGCTCTTTAAGAGAGAATAGTTGAACTCTTGGCTTTCCTCTGGGGTCAGTGAACGCAATTGAAGGTATTGAAGTGTATCTGAGAAGTAGCTTCCAATCTCAGATATTTCTGGGCTTGTCAAAGCGGCATGAAATGTTAGAATTGTTGGATTTAGAAGCCTTAATTCTAAAATGCGATGGCCTATCTTCCCGATCACATCAAGAGCATAGGGCTCTATTGTCCCCTGAAGGCTATTAGACTGGAATGCATTAAGAAAGGTTGACAATAATGAATTGGCAATCGTGTCCGCACCTGGCCACTCCATGACTGACACCAAACTGAGGATATCATCTAGGAACAATTGAAAGACTGATTTGTAGTTGACATCCGCAGAACCCAATTTGTCAAGGAAGAATCTTGCAACAGAGTCTGCTGTGCTTTTTGACTCTTCATATATTCCTGATATTTCGTTGAGAAGAGAATTTCTTTTCAAGTTGGTTGCACTGTGAGGATTATTGCTCTTGGTTAGCGTATGGAAGTTTTCTAACTCCCTTTTCATCGAAACAGCATCGAAACTTTGAATTAGGTTGAGGATAAGAACCGTGAAGAACAGAACATTTGCACCTCGGGATAAACGAAGTTGACGAGCAACGGATTTCTGATGGGGCAAGCGCTTGAAGTTTGACAAGACTTCGTGAACAATAAACTGCCTCTGACTATCATAGGACTTGAAGATTCTCACAAGAAGCAGAATGACTGCGGGGCACAAGTCATCAATATTTTTGTTGCTGACTTCAGCAAATATGACCTCAATACACATGTACTCGAGTTGGGTGAGAACGTGCTCATTGGCGTTTGCAACTTCCAAATGAGATGAAAGTAGGGCCAAGGTCTCAGATATGCTCAGCACAAGATTAGTGACTAGGCTATTCCCAACATTTCGCAAATTACCGCCCTTCGAGATGATACGCTCCAGCACCAACGTCGTTATGAAGCTCACAATCTTGTCCACATAAGTCTCAACATGGAGCCTTTTGTCATTGGCGTCAGCATTCATGATCAACAAAATAGTCTTCGACGCTAAGGCACAGTTCATAGCAACCTTCATATATGACTCGGATCCTTCAATCTTCTCTTCTGCATTGCTAAAGGTCTGCAAGCAAAGTCGTTGAATCTTCAATAAGGAGTCTTTTTCTAAGTCGGCAACTTTTGCCGAGCTCGAGAGTCTGCTCACACTCTGGTATAATTCATGTAATGCTTTCTCGTTAATTTGAGAGACTTCATGCATCACGTCTTGTGAGTCTTCGTTGAGTTTTCCTATAATCAGGTAGATTCTGGAAATCGTGGATTCGGCCAACTCGTTCTCATCAACTTTAACCCTCTTTCTCAGCAGGAGTGGATCTGGAGAAGGTGAGCACAGTTTTTTCCCATTCTCCGTCAAAAAACCACATTCAATGTCAAACTTCTTTTCATAATATTCATTGTGACTGCGAACAAGTTCCTTGTCGTCTAGAGAGGGAAGAATTTCAAGGTGATCTTTAGTGATATCGGAGACATCAAGATTTGCCTCGAATTCTATAAGATCCAGATCTTTAACGGGGGAAATAGATCTGTAGAGTAAATTTTGCAAGGCTGGGAGGTCGTCTAGGTCTCCATCTCTTTCGCTATTTCCCGCGATCACAGGTTTCTTGAACTTGATTTCTTCACTGTCCTCGTCCTCGAAATTGGAGAAGGTTTCCACCAAATTTTCAATAGCGGCGCTGAATAATCCTGGACCTTCATTGAGAGCGCATTGAACACGCGTGGCTAGGGCCTGGGACGCGTTAGACAAGTAGTTTTTGGGTTCGATAGCCGCTGGATCAACTCGAGAAAACGATAGTAGCGGGGTCAATTCCTGCTTTGGTATGAGATGGAAAAAAGGGGTCACGCCTAGAGCTTCTGTTAAATCAGAGGGCGGCAATGACATGCTGCGAGTATTTCATATGTGGTGGTTTTTGATTAGTGATTAAATAATCTAGCATCAAGATATGCTAGTGAGGTGCGAAATTAAGGCATCACGTGAGGCGGCCTTCACTTCAGAGCTTGATTCTTGTAATGATCAGGTTGTGAACGAACGCAATGCTCCAAAATTTTCAAATCGAAAGTCCGCTGGGATGTATGCATCTTTTGGTCTGACCATGGTCATCCCTTGAGGTGTCGCAAACCAATTTAGCCATAAATTTTTGACAATGGAATGCGAATCGAACACATTCACGTATCTTTCAGGAGGAGGGGCATGGCGGGTCCCTCTCACATTGTTGAGGTATTCTCTGGTGGTAAGATTGTTCGCAGAAAGGAATATGTGGAAAACAAGCAATATGAACGGATACACAAAGCCGGTGCACCCAATGATAGCAATTAAAAGTGTGGCAGGGTATTCCGATGCTGATTTGGAAAACGTGTGAATGCGAGAATGGTGCGTGCGATAATAGAACAAGTGCACGAAGCTCACGACAGCGAGAAAGGCGCAAGCAACCACGGCTGCAAGAAGAAACCACAAGAAGTAGCGATAGTTTCTGTATCCCACGCAATTGTTCAAGAATACGCAATGGTGATCGTGGTTCAGGACACATGAATTGCATACGCCACAATGGCTCATTCTCGGAAGTCGCCAGATATGACAGGTGGGGCAATATTTCACAGAAACACCGTGCATCTGGTTGGAAAAGTACGGGAGCGAGACAGTGTTGAAGTACTCCTCTGGTGGATCCTGCGTGGCCATTCTGGCTGCAGAGTAAGGTAGATGCAAATTGCGAGGCTGGATTCCTGGGTCGCAAGTCGAAACCTTGATGAAGAACATGAAAGTGAGAAGCCAGAGATAACTGAAAACCACCACCAAGGCAGGGCTGAGATGGTGCCAGAGCCAGCTGGCTTCAAACACCCAAAAGAGCACCCCGGTGACCAAAATCACCAGTCCCGTGAAAACATTTATTGGCTTTTGCTTGACCGTTTTCATGCGGCCTCCACACATGAAGATGTAACGCAGATCTTCACGCTGCAGAACCTGATAGTTTTTCCACTGCTTGCTGTCATCTGTGACGATATAACTTGGGTCCGTTACCAACCAATTTGTGATCAAACGGTGGATGAGAGGTATTTGCCGAGCCGGCAACTCGTCAGTGCTCATTGTGATAACTTGGCTCAAATTCTTAGGCGGCCAAATCGATGGACCCACTGTTCAATTCACACGGGTCGTGCCCGAAAGAGAATGAAAGCGCTCTTTTCTGGGGCTGGATGGTGGGTTTAGTGCACTAAATCTTGATCTTCGCTTTTCCTGTACATCTCGATATCTTCCTCCAGTTACTCCTCCACTTGCCATGTTCAGTCCAGGATTGCGAGGAGGATTCCGGACGAAAAGAGTTCCTTTTCGGTTTCAAAGTGCCCGGCAAATTTCAATAGCCCCAAAGTACGTCGGTGCGTTGAGGGGTTGGGGAACCATAGCCAATATCGTTGCCGGAGCATACATTGGAGGGTTGTTAGTGAGTCTTGGATCGTTGTACTTTCTTTATTACGACGCCGATTCCCGCCAACACATTCCCTTTGAGCTCACGTTCCAAGATCAGGTGACAGCTGTCAAAGCTATTGGCAAAGACGATGTCCTCAAGAGTCCCCGGTATTCCGTGAAACACTACCGTCGTCTCTTAATTGATTTGGCAAAGCAAGCCGATCCACAGTTGGAATTCGAAGAGCTTCTTCCGGACGGACTGCGCAACTTTGCCGTTCCTCTTTTGAGCCCAGAAACTTTGGTGTACCACAAATCTGCTGACTTTGCCAACTTCTATATTGACATGGTGTTGCGGTACGCGAAGTCGCTTTTGGCTAAGGGCCAGCTAGAGTCTTCGGTTGGCATCTTGAAGTATATCATAGACGACAACGAGATTTTCTACAAGTTGGGAGACGCTGAAAGAATGTCTCAATGTTGCCGTGTGTTGAGCAAAGTGTGCCCAGACAACGGAGACAGAATCAAGTACTTGCAACGGGCCATCGACATGTTGTCCACCACGTTTCTGCGCGTCAACTTGGACTCGCAGTTCTTGCTTCAGGACGATTCCAGAATCACAGACGAGTTGATTCTATGTTTGAACGGCTTGGCCTCTGCGTATGCCAGACAGTCCAAACTGTTGGGAAAGAAGGAAAAGCACCAGTCATTATCGCACGCACTCAACATCTACTTGGCCAATTTGAAGATGCTCAGTGAGGTGAGATCCAAGATCGAGTCTCACGAGCTCACCCAGGCGTCGTTTCCGCTTTTCGACTGTGACGAGGACAATTTGCTCATGTCCTGTGCTGAGCTCAAGGCCCACGTCAGCGAAGTCATGTGGGCTAAGGGATACCGTCAGCATGCGGTTGCGTGGGGAGAGGAGGTGATCGATGAAATCTACTTTGACCACAGCAATTTGGCCCGAGCATCGCCCATTTTGATCAACGTTCTCGACAATTTGGTGACGATGTACGGGAAATTGGGAGACAAGGAGTCCTTGAACAGGTGCTTGGCACTCAGACAGGACTTGAAGGTGTTCGATTCCGATCCGGTGTCATGGTACGACAGTGTGATCAACCGGTTCACCCGAATCATCTACTACAAAGGGCCGCTTGGCATTCTAGAAAAGGCACTCAAAGAAAGATTTGGCCGTCCAGAAAAACTACCAGAGATCGAAGAGTACGAGGACGAAGACGCTGAGTGATGTGTATAAGTCGACTGCCTAACGCTTACCCTATGTTAAGGTGCACGGGTGCGCGCATGTCCAATCAAATCCGGGACATGTGTAAGAAAAGTCCGGGGTTCTCGGTACTTCATAAAACAAGGAAATCCCAAAATCTCACTACTTTCACCAACATGTTGCTTTCCCGTGCTGGCTTGGCCCAAAGGCAGATTATCAGACCATGCATGGTCCGTGGTTTCAAAACGATTCCTCAACCTCCAGGAAATATCGTGGGCACAGTGAACGATGCCTATGTTCCTCCACCACCCAGCAAGGCCCATGGCTCGTGGCATTGGACCTCCGAGAGAATCGTGGCTGCTAGTTTGTTGCCTCTTGTTGCCACATCCTTCACTGCTGGCGCCAGCACTATTGTCGACACCACTTTGTCCACTTTTCTCTTGTACCATTGTCACACCGGATTCCAGGCTTGTATCACGGATTATATTCCAGCTAGAGTGTACGGCTCCCTCCACAATTACGCCATGTACCTTTTGACATTCGGCACGGGTGTTGCCGGTTTCGGTATTTACACTCTTGAGAAGAAGGAAGAGGGAGGAGTGGCTGGTATTGTTTCCAAGTTGTTCAAGGCTTAATTTTCATCCGGACTCTGGCATACGGCGAGCTCGCCGACATACAAATACAAAACAGAAGAATGCGATGTAGATGTTATTGGGGTTTGCTCTGAAGCTCACTCTGAGCTGGGATGATTTTGGTCTCCACCCACTGTTGTAGTTGCGCACGAGCAATGGCCACAGACCGTTGTGCGATATCTTCTCTCTCTTCTAGCACTCGCAAGCTGTACGTTTTGCTGTTGTATGCGTCTCGTGTGACGAAGGATTCACAGAACTGAACTGTCTCCAGTTCCTCGTCCACTTTGCTCCGAATGAGGTGCTCGTCCAGCATTTCAATTAATATGGTTTCCAAAAAATCCACATGGTTCTCGGCCCCGCCGAGTTGCTCTAGAGCGTGTTCCAATGCTTGCAAAAGCTGTTCAAAGGGCACTCTGTTTCCCTCGTTTTCATTGCAAATCGAGACAAGCGTTAACTTGACCAATTTCCGCACACCTTGCACCGGTAGATCAACAAAACGGTGTCTGTACTTAAGATAGTGGGCGTAGTTGCCAAAAGAGAAGAGTTCCACAGTGTTGATGGTTTGGTCGAAGCCAGACTCACTTGTGATCGGAGAATTCGCAATCTTCTCAGCTAAATCCCGATAATTATAGACTCCGTCCTCATAGAGCAAGTTCAATGTTTCTTCTGTTGATATCATACCTGTGGTGTTGAGAATTCAGGAACCATCAATTGTATTATCGACCTGCATGTAACACTCTGCCAACTCCGGGTAGAGGTTGCCAACAATGGTGTCCAAGAATCTGATGACGAGTAGCTGGTTGAACAAGCTTGTTTCTTTATACGTGTTTTTGTCGGCTTTGCCATCGTAGTTGAAAATCGAAAGAAAATCGAAAATGGCCTGTCTCAATTGCTCCTCTGACTCGTCTCTGAAAAGAAACCACAGCAACGACATTCCCATCGGAAGCGCAGAGGAAGCTTGAGTTTGCAAGATGGCAAACAATTTGTTGGTCAATTCCTCGGGAGAAGTGTTTTCTTCCATTGTGTCTCGCACCACATCATTCTCAAAGACGATACTGCGAAGCATTTGAACGATGTTGGCCAAAGAAGAATCTTGCAATAATGCAGAATGGCCGATTTTGTTAATGATGAAGGCCTTGCCAAAGGCTTCCAATCTTCTTGATAAGTTGGCACTGGCCATAATACCACTTCTGAAAATGCATAGAGCATAGTAGAGGACTGGTTTCCTGGCACTGAAGTTGGTGATTGTGTTTGCAAGAGAAAGCACTGGCGAATAAAAAAGCGACGGCCCGCTGTCGTGTTTGCTTGTTTGTGATTTCTGTGACAAGCTCGCTGCCACTGTGCTGACATTGATGTAGACGCTTTTGGCAATTTTCTTAGCCTTCGAGTAGAACAGCACATTTTCCACTGGTGCTTTGGCTCTTGCTGAAAGCTGCATTTCCAATTGATTTGCAAGCTTTCCCATGACTGTCTGAAGTAGGAATTGTGGAGTAGCCAATTTAGTCACGACCTTCTCAAGTACCAAATCTGCCAAAATAAGAGTCACTAGGTTCATGGCAATCGCAGATGAAGTGGGGCCCTGTCCAGCCAAAGGCGAGTCGTCATCGTCTGGGAACGTTACAAGTAGAATGTTCTTCACAACTACTCTCAAGTATGACAACCTAGGTTCTTCGTCCTCTTTCTCTTCTTCCATAGAGTCGGCCTCCACTTCCGAATCTTGACTTGTTTTCACGAAACATGCTTCTCTATCGAAGATCACATGATTGTCTTTCAAGAACCGAATAACGATTTGTTCGAGATCTTCAGAGTCCAGTACTAGACTGGTGGAGTTGCTCAAGTACCTCTCGACAAACGCTGGGATTTTGTTTTCTAGAGAAACCAGGTCGATGTGCGAATCAAGTATATGTGCCAAATCATCTATCATCTCTAGTAGTCTATCCAGTTCCACCACTGCCAGAATTCTCCGAGCAAAGTCTTTTACGAAATCACACAAGATTCCATACACATTCTCAATGAATTCGAAGTTGTCCGTGTTGAGTTTGGCAAGGTACCAAGATGACACATACGATGTGACAATAGAACTGAGGAAAATGTGGAGCTCAAAGTCGAGATCGGGAAGCGCATCATTAACAATCACAGGAAGATGGTTGGACAATTGTTTGCGTGAAACCTTGTTGTTTCGAATGAGCAATTTAACTGGAACGTACAATCGGACGAGTAGCTTGAATTCTGGAGACTCCACGACGATATCTGTGTCGCCTTTCTTGGGCCTTTGCGTTTTGGGTTTCAAGTCGTTTCGAACAGTGACCTTATTTGTTTTCAAGCGACCTGAGCTCCCCACGTGTTTGCGGTGTGCTCTGCGCTCTGTATCTGGCCCACTCATGAGGGATTGTGGAGTTCGTATTTAATTATAAGATTTGGGTGCGAAATCATGGACAGTGAGGAATGCGATTGCTCTTGCCGTTTTTTAAATTATTGTAGCTGGATGACAGTCGTTAACTTCCTAAATGCGTCATTTCAAGACATAATCCTCTGACTAGACCAAAGTGACCCCGGGAAAGACGGGTGGTGTACTGGTGTTTTCCATACAAATCAACATTTTCCATCTTCATTCAAATCCACAATGCACCGTTCTCTACCGAAAGTAACCCGTCGGTTTCAGTCAACATGCACCAAGTTCTCGCCATTGAGCGAGAACTACAACACGCTTCGACACATTCATTTTCCTGGGATCACATCGTTTGCAAAGGGCCAGGAGATCCAGCAGGCAATGGTCAGTGCAAACTTGGATTTCAAGAAAATGGAAGCGAAAATCCGCAAGCAGCTGAAGGAAATGCAGTCTCGGGGATACGTGCTCTCGGAGTACGAGGACAACTTTTTGAAGAAAGTCTTGTCGATGAAACCTTTCCCCACACTTTTGACATTTGAATTTGAGGATGTCTACACCGGAGGAAAGCAGATGAAACAGGACCCAGACCTTGCCAGCAAAATCAAGGCGTACAAGGAGCTCGGGTGCTCGTATTATCAGCTTGAAAGAGGAGGCCAGGTCACTTGGCATGGCCAGGGCCAGCTCACCGCGTACACCATCTTGGACTTGAAGCAATTCTCCAACTTGACGGTGAAGTGTTTCGTTGATGCCGTTTTGCTCAAGGCCGTTCAGAACATGTTGACCAAGAATTACGCCTTGAACAGCCACACCACCACCGACCCAGGAGTGTGGATGGCTCCAAACGACTTGAAGATTGCGTCTGTTGGCTGCAATATCCAACGTGCGATCACTTCGTACGGAATTGGCTTGAATGTGGAGCCAGACCTCAAGTTCTTGAACACATACACCATGTGTGGCTTGCCTGAAGCCCGGGCCACTTCTATCAAGGAAATGAAACCCACTGCAGTGTCAAATATCAAGGTTGCTGCAGAACAATACGCCAAAGAAGTGGCCAAGTTGTTGAATATAAAAACCATCGAGCACATGGACGGGTCTGCGTTGTTGCAACAAGCAGAAGAGGCCGCTGCAAGCACCAGCTCCTCTGAGTCCAACGAGCAAAGTTCGTAGATGATTATCTACTGTGGTGGTAAATGCGGGACGACGCTTAATCTGGCCCTGGTGCTTTGTAAGTTCAACCTTGATAAACTGTACATCAACCTCTCCTTCTTATTCTGTAGAAGTTTCAATCTTGCTAGTTTTTGGTCGTCTCCGTGCCTAGTAGTTCTGGGATCCCTTCCGTTCTTCTCGGCTGTTTCAAGCCGCACTTGTTGGAGCTGAAGCTTGCTTTCCAAACTTGCCTTTTTGCGGCGCAATCTGGCAAGTTCTTTTTCAACCTTTCCCATCAAATATGTGATTTGAGGATGAGTTTCCATTTTGAGGTGTTTTTTGGCGCTTTCAAGATCCAGTTCAGGCACCAAACCGAACACCTTCTGGGTATCGAGAACCTTTTTGAGTCTGGGCACATCTCTTGTTGCCTTGTCCAAGGACTTGATAGACGAATCGAGAAGTCTCACCGAACTCTCAAGAATTCTCGAACTCGTATATAGTTGTGAAGACATCATGAAGTTGAAGATTGTTTAGACAATCAGACAAATAAACACGGTTATATGCAGTCGCATGCAGTGAGGACTGCGAGCCACCTCCAGAGGGTGGATATTGATACCAGCAAAATATCGATTTTGAAAGCAAAAGGAGACACCTTTATTTCAACCGTTGTTAGGTTGCGTGTGTCCTTGCTCTCATGTAGTTTTTCTTTTTTCTCCAAAATGAACGAACATGGATATCTGATTTCCATGTTTCCTGGAAACCCCATGTGAACCGTCGGCCAACTAAGGCCAGCTTTGTAGTCGCCCGTCGGCCCTCCATTACTCCTAAACCTTAAGAGGACCCTGGTGCAAAGAGAGCAATCTTGGTGTACGGGTCTACTGCGTGTTTAGCTGGCCCTCAATAGAACATTCTGATCTAGTGCTAGACAGAACTCCGACCGGGAATGAGTGTGACAGAAAATTATCCCCGAGCTTGGCGAAAGACGACACCCGCCAGCCATAGCTCTGCTGGCCAGGAAGGGCAAAACAGGAAAAGATCAAATTCCCAATCACAGGTGGTCGCTCCGCTATTATCCATATACCCTCAGAGTGCCGGGCTTTCTGGGTCGTCAAACCGTTCGAGATCAGCGGGCAAAGAAGGCAAAAACTACCCACAGAAACGGCATCAGGCTGAGTATTATGTCACTCTCACTCCGTTGAACGATACGTTTGTGAAAAAACACATACATGTTCCGTACTACCCCGAAACATGCAAACTAGGGCGGCCCACCGGCACAAAAGTGAAGCCGTATGTTACCAATGGGTACTTTGACTCAAGAGTTTTGAGCAGAAACCACGCTTGCATGTTCATAGAACCCAAAACGGGCCAGCTCATGATTCAGGATATGGGTTCCTCTAACGGAACGTTCGTGAATCTGGAGAAAATCGCAACCGAACCGGTTCCGATCAATATCGGAGACGTGGTCAATCTCGGATTCAACATCCAGGTTGAAACCAGCCACAAACAGATCAGTGCCAAGATTGAGAATATTAATGTGGCCTCTAATAATCCGAAAGGCTCCGTCCTCAGCGGACTTCCTCAGTTGACCCAAGATGTCATCAACAATTTCAGTGCTTCGGAAATGAAGCATTTCGACTTCATCCAGAGTGTCTTCTCTCTGCTTCTGGAGAAAAAAGAAATCGAACAAGAAGGCACTCCAGAAGAAGAATCTCCTGGCTTGAAGACCCTGAAAGCCTTTGAACGCGCAATGTTTACGGACATGATGCCCTCAATTGAAGATTCTCTTGCTTCCACCACTGGTTTAAACAATAACGCAGGCATATTCAGCAATTCGCGCATTGTCAACTCCAACGATCTAGAATCCACCATTGAGGTGCTCACAGTCAACCTAGCCAAGGTCAAACAACAAAACACAACTTTGAAAACCTTAGAAACATTCATGTCCAACTACCTGAACAGGCTAAACGACATCAACTCCACATACTTAAAAACTGAGGTTGACAAATACGACGCTGCCCTCGAAAGCAACTTGCGAACAGAACGTGACAAGTGGCAGAAAATGATCGATGAACACGAAAGGAAATCTGCAGAACAGAGAAAAATAATGGCCACTTTGGAAGATGAACTTGACAGAGTGAAGGCAGATAAGGTGGATCTCACAAGAAAACTTGAAGATCAGCAAAGGTTGACCAGAACAGTGTCAAGTGACAGTGAATTGGACTTCGACTCACAAAGCTTCAACGACAGGACTGATCGCAAGGTCATACCTCAAACACCCGAAAAGCAAGCTAACGGGGCAGACATTTCTGCTCTAGATTTTTGTTCTACTACAGGTAAAAGCTTGAAAGACGTGTCTCCTGATGCTTCCGAAGAAGTCGAAGAGATATCCAACAGCTCTGATGTTGAAAGTGAAGATTCTCCCCGAGCCAAAGAAGCGGGGGATGTTGGCACGACCCTCCACGGGGAAAACGCCACAGCGGTGAAGAATCATTTTATCATTCACATGCTGCTGCAACTTTCCCAATACAAAAACCAGGGTGTGGTGTTAGGGTTCTTTGTTGTTGTTGCAGGATTCTTGTACCAGAGCTCCAGTAAATAAGTGGCTGCGAAATGAGTGGGCCGAGGATGTTCGGGTTTCTTAGTCGCATATACGTCTTACGATTAACCTCATTACATCCCCACAACCTTTTTCGTCTTCGACCCAGGAAATCTGTTCAAGCATCTATGATATCCCGCTCCATAACATCGGCTACGATGAATCCTCAGGCCCTTCAGAGAAGGCAGTTTGTTTTAGCTTCATTGGCTACTGCCATTGGATCGTTGGCATTCAGTGAAAATAACAGATTAGCATCCGAGATGGAAAATGGAGAACTTCATTATGAAGACCCCAATTCCGCATTGAATAGGAGCAACTTGCTGGTTGCGGAAAATAAGTATTTCAAGAGAAGAGAACCAGAGTACCCGGGGCATGTGCCTCTCTACAAAGTTGAAAAGCTTTTAATGTTCATGGGGTCTGCCATTGGTGCATACTTACATCCAGAGAGAAACGAGAACATTGTGGCTTTGGGCGAATCCACGGCCATTACAGCGGTGTTACGCAGACTTCAAACCCAGATGTTATCTGACCCGGTGGGCCGCCAGATCTTGAAGGAAAGACCAAGAATTACCAGCACGTCGCTAGATTTGGACTACTTGCGCTCCTTGCCAGAGAACACAATTGGCAATACATACATTACATGGCTTGACAGAGAAGGTGTATCCCCAGACACTAGAGTCGCTGTTCGTTACATAGACAACGAAGAGTTGGCTTACATCTTCCAAAGATACCGTGAGTGCCATGACTTTTACCATGCCATCACAGGATTACCAATTATCATTGAAGGGGAAATAGCAGTGAAGGTTTTGGAGTTTATGAACATGGGGATGCCGATGCCAGGGATGGGTGCGTTGTTCGCACCTTTACGATTGAAGCCTTCACAGAGGGAAAGATTGTACAACATCTACTATCCATGGGCATTCAGAAGCGGCCTTAATTCCAAGCCGTTGATTAATGTTTACTGGGAGAATGTTCTCGAGAAGGATATTACTGAATTCCGCAAATTTCTCGGAATCGAGCAGCCTCCGGATTTGAGGAACTTAAGAAAAGAGTACTTTGCCAAGTTAAAGGAAACGAAGAAGGTCTGAGGCATGCCGAATGCACGTGATGAGGCGGGTATTGCTTGCATGAGGCTATCATGAAAACATCGCGCATTACATGACAGAACACTTCGTTCGTTTGTTTTATCATTGCTTCAATTTAAAAAGAAGTGGACTTCTGATCTCAATTCCACAGCAATGTCTCAACTTTTTTACAAGTACTTTTTGAAAAAGGTATGTAACAACTTTTCGTGTTTACCCCAGCTCTTCCCTAATGCATAGACAAACTTGGATAGCATCATCGCTATGGGTCCAAACGAGGACCCGTATTTCGAAGAGATTCCAGAAAGTGACTTGCATTTCTACCAAAAGAAAGGTGCAAAGAGAAGAAGGAGGCTCCCTGACTTCATTGGGAAACACGACTTGAAGGTCTTGAATTCGGTCAAGCGTAAGGCGTATCGTTTGGACTTGCAATTGAGTTTATGTGGTCTTCGTTTTGGATGGGCAGGCATCATCGGACTTTTGCCATGGGTGGGTGACGCCATTGCTCTTTGCTTTGCTTTGCAATTGGTTCGAAAAGCTGATCTGATTGAAGGTGGTTTACCGACTCGTTTGAGGCAGAAGATGATGGCCAATGTAATGTTCGATTTCGCCATTGGGTTGATTCCTCTCGTAGGTGACTTCATCAACATCATGTACAAGTGCAATCTGCGAAATTTTGTGTTATTGGAGCAACATTTGGTGGAAAAGTACAACAAGGTGCTGTCTGGAGGCGTGCCTGCTCTAGTGAATCGACATGATGCAGCAGGACCTGGAAATTTTGTGAAACACGGAGGACCACCAAAGAAAACACCTGAAACACCTCATTTCATGGAAAAACCTGCTATTGTTGAGCCTCCGGCTGGTCCGGCTAAAAAGTCCGGTGCTTTGGGCACTTTTCTCATGGGCAAAAAGAGGACCCAATCCGATAAGCTGGAGATGGTTTAGGATTTGTAACAATGAAATTTACCCCAAGTTTTTGAACTCGTTCTCTAGTGTCAGTAGCCTTGACTTAAAGTCCCCCACAAACATATAGAGCTGGTCAAGTTTCATGAAGAGCACTTCAAGCTCTTTGCATTCAAGTATGAGACTATCCACTTCATTGATCCTTTCGTCAATTTGCAATTGCTTGTCAAAGAACTCCTCTTCTATCAATTTCTTCTTGTTGGTGACAGACTGGTACGTTGTTTCGGACAAATTTGAAAGGTGGTCGTTGATGCGAAACATCAAATAATCGAAGTTCACCGCTAGATCTTTGAGCTCTAAGGGATCATCATCTACCTTGTCTTCAGCCATGTAGTTTGAAGAAGAGACAAAGTTGCTGAGGTGTACATCCGTACATCTGAGAAGACCAAAGAAGACAATACAACTCCTACTGGAGGAATAAACTATACAGAGTGTACAAGTTATTCCGAACTACTTCGTCGGTCTTTTCCTGTTGTTAATCTTCTACCATGACAAGCATTTTTCTTGTGGTGCAGAATCCCCCAAAACAAGATTTCAATATTATGCCACCACAGGAACTGTTACGGAGGAGATTCCAATTCCGAGTCTTTGTAGTTTGTCATTTGGCGATCTTGAGCCGAATCTATCCATGACAATTGTGGTCTGTTGAAGAAACCAGATTTAAGCATCCGTACATCCCGGATTATAAGCGGATAAGGTTTGCGGCGGAATCCTCGAGATCCTCATTAACGAGTAACCAATTACTAGCGAATATGTCGACAAGTTCGTCCGGGTCGTACTCGCTTTCCAAAATCAACCCCAAGCTTTTGAGGAGAATCTGTATGTACGAAACTTCCGAAGAATATCGAACAATTTACTAATAACAGATCGTGCTTGTCGTCCTTCTCTTACCGAGCCTAATCTTGCATTGAACTTGGAGATCTGTGATTATGTCAATGCTAAACAGGGCTCGATACCTCGTGATGCCGCAATTGCTGTGGTGAAGTTGGTGAATCAAAGAGACCCTCAGACCTCTGAGTTGGCACTTTCGTTGTTGGACATTTTGGTGAAGAATTGTGGATACCCGTTCCAATTGCAGATTTCTAGAAAGGAGTTCTTGAACGAATTGGTGAAAAGGTTCCCAGAAAGACCGACTTTGCGTTACAATCGTGTGCAAACAATGATCTTGGCTCAGATTGAAGAGTGGTACCAAACAATCTGCAAAACTTCCAAGCACAAGGATGACTTTGGTTACATCAGAGACATGCATCGTTTGTTGGCCAACAAGGGCTATATTTTTCCCGAAGTTAAGGTGGAAGATGCTGCGGTGTTGAATCCCTCCGATAACTTGAAGTCCTTGGAGGAGTTACAGAAGGAAGAAGCTATTGTGCACAGCGCAAAGTTGCAAGAATTGATTAGAAGAGGAAAACCTCAGGATTTACAGGAAGCCAACAAGTTGATGAAAATCATGGCTGGCTTCAAGGAAGACAGTCAACAAGTAAACAAGAAGCAGGTCAGTGACGATGTGGCCAGATTGAAGAGAAAGACGGAGATTTTCGCAGAAATGTTGAACACTGTGGAGTCTTCAAGTGGGAAAATCGATGAATCGAACGAGACTATACTAGACTTGTACGGTTCCATAAAGAGCTCGCAACCAATTGTCACTAAGATCATTGAGGAGGAGAGCGAGAACGAGCTGTACGTTCAGGAATTGTTGGGTTTGAACGACGTCATCAACCAGTTGGTGGAAAAGTTCCAGCTTTTGAAGAATGGCCAGGTTGACCAAGCCTCTAAGATCAAGGTCAGTGGAGGTGCCGCCGGTGCTTCTGCTGCTCGTGAATTGAATTTGATTGACTTTGACGATGACCCTGTCAGCAACGATGCCAGCGAACAGGGATACAACGACTTGCTCAGTGACTTGTCCAATTTGGCTTTCACTGACATCAATCCTGCCAAAAATAACACCCCAACTACGAATCCCTTGGATTTCTATGGCCACGGTGGATCTATTGCTCTTGGAGGCGGAACTCCCGTCCAAATCCAACAACCTGTGGCTTCTTCGACTACAACAAAAACTGCTAGTAACTTTGATTTCTTGTCCGACATGAACTCTCCCTCCCCAAAACTCCAGTCCAACACCTCATCTCAGTTGGATCCTTTTGGATTCAATTTCCCAACATCCACACCTGCGGGAATCCAGAATACTGGTTCTAATGTGAAGGCAACCGAGTTGATCCACCAGACAAACGATATCAAGATTGAGTCTGAAGCATACAACAGTTCGACGCCAACTTTGTTCAAGGGCAAGTTCTTTGTTAGCAACTTGCTGAGCATCACAATGACCAACGTCAAGTTCTTGGTAGCTGTTCCAAAGAGTTGCAAGTTGGACTTGAAGCCGCAGAGCACTGACGTTCTCTATGGGTTTGCCCAGAGATCATTTTCGCAGGAGTTTGCCATCGAAAACGCTTCCAGTAAACAGTTGAAGGTCAAGTGGAAGTTCGAGTACACTGTCAACGGGCAAAACCAGGAGCAGACCGGAGTTAGTGTTTTGAGTGACTAAAGTTTCTAGCCCTATATTTTTGTTTAACAGATACAATAAACCAAACCTAAACCTCGCAGAAATAAAAACTCTCCCTGGTCACTTCTATGGCTTGGACAAAATATCTCCAATGACGAACACAGTGCCGTTGTCAGCCAGGAAAACGGCTGTTACAGGAATCCACTGGCCCTTGTACTTCACCTTGTAAGTGTCGGTGCCTGTTTCTTTTCTAATCGTGACTTCCTCGCCTGTGAGCAAAGTTGTGGTGATTTCGTTTTCAGAAGTCTTCACATCCTCCAGAACAGCAATGTGAGACATCAAAAAGTGGTTGATATTGTATGCGATAACAGCGTCATCTGTCTCGTCATCTTGCACCTTTCTTGGGAATTCCCATGGTTTCAACCCGTTCAATTTAGAAGACACGGCATCGTCGGATGGTGCAATAAGCAAAGTGAAAGATCCGGTGGTCTCGATTTGCGAAAGCAACTTCTGGTCATCTCTCAAATAGCCGGCGAAAATGGACACACTTGACACTTGAGGAAGCAAGTTCTGCAACAATGGGGCAGTTCCCTGCATCGCCATTTGGTTTCTTTTGGTCTTCTTCTCGAAGAACTCAGTCATTTCAATCACATTCTTGGCTTCTCTCTTTTCGTTTCCTTTTTCCTTTTCAAGCGCAGCTTCAAGATCTGCTGGAGTGAAGACATTCTTTGCAGTGGCAAAAGTGGCACATGTCAATACGGCGAGAGTGGTGAACTTCATGTTTGTGGTGAAGAGCTCGAACGCTTTCAAAATGTTGGTCAGAAGATATGATAAAATTCCTGCACAAACGCTGCTGCGGCAGAATACTCTTGTTCCGCTCTGAAGTTAATGCTCAAAGTTTGGTGGTGGCTGAGCCTACATGTGACTGAAATAAGACGTAGTATTGAATCGTGATACAAAAGGCGTGGATTAATCAAACATACGCAAGTCTATACGACACATCTCGAAATTGGATAAAAATAACGGGGAAGAAAGGAAAAAACTTGGAGGAAAACAAAGTTAAAAATTAGGAAGTGTCGTAATATGCGTGTCAACTTTTCAACAACCGTTCAGGTGAATATGCATTCTCCAGCCCAGATCTTAGTACAATGCAGCACCAACACCAACGAAAGCAGCAACGAAGGTGACCAAGGTGGCAAGCTCGAAAGCGGCAACTGGAGCAGCTCCGGAAGCAGCCCTGGTGGTGGTGGAAGACGAAGTGGTGGAGGAAGAATCAGTAGCGGTGTTGGTAGAAGAACCGTTGGAGTTTCCACTCTTGGAAGAAGAAGAGGAAATGGTGGAAGAAGCACCCTCACAGTAGAACTTGTCACCCTTGATGCCACCAGCCAGGTTCAAAGAGGCAAAGTCGTTACAAGACAACTCACCAGAGGTGGTCAAGTTGAAACCACCGGCAACCTTGGTCAACTTAGGGAAGGTTCCGTTGTTGAAGTCACCATCGAGGTTCACGGAACCACCAATGCTGGTCAACTTAGGGAAGTAAGAGAAAGAAGACAACTTCTCGTTGTCAATGATGTTCAAAGCACCACCGATGGTCTGCAACTGTGGGAAGTCGAAAGACTCCAACTCAGAGTTGTCCTCAATAGAAAGAGAAGAACCAATCTTGGTCAAAGCACCGAACTCAAAAGTGTCGAAGGAATTGGAATCAAGAGAAAGAGAACCGTTAACGGCAGTCAAGTTGGCAACGGAAAGAGAAGCAATGGACTGGAAAACAACGTTGTTTGCGCTTGTCAATTCGTCCAAAGTGACCTCGACCTTCTCAGCATTGTAGTTAATGGACAAGAAATCGGTAACAGACTGCAAAGATGAGTCAATGGTCTCAATGTCCGGGTTGTTGTTAACGTCGAAAACCTTCAATTCGAAGACAGCAACACCGCCCAAAGAGGTCAAACCAGTGTTGGAAATGGTGATTTCATCAGCAGAGGTGATTCCGGAAGTCAAACCGGTCAGAGTCAAAGCTGGCAAAGCGTTGAAAAGCAAGGTGCCGACAGTGGTCAATTGAGCCAAGTTGACGGTGGCCAAGATGGTGGAGTCGGAAATGGTCAAACCATCAGAAACCAACTGCAAGGTTGGGGCGTTGAAAACAACGGCCTTGGTGTCGTTGACGAAAAGGTTACCAAAAATCTGTTTAGTACCAGTCAAGTCAATGGTTCCCAAATTGCCACCAGTGATGGTGATGTCACCCACGGCAGTGGCACAAGCGGCAACTTGAGCAACTTGAGAAGATGCAGTGGCAGTGAAGTCACTGAAAGAACAGGCTTTGGTGACCGATGGAGTAGCGGTGGTCAAAGTGGAGTCTATGAAGTTAGTATTTTGATTTGAAAACCGGGGTGCGGGAATGCTCGGGCCGGAACTCATAGAGGAGGGGTGAGCGGACAACTGCCGAAATTCCCGAGAATGTGCGCATTTGAAAGCTGAAGAGCAGCATATTAAAGAAGCCGTTTTTGCGACTCCCAGCTCCGAAGTTAAAAATGGAACATACTGTTAGCAAGAGCCAAACCGGAGATGGCGGCAAGAGCAACCAAGGACTTGAATTGCATAGCGAATGTGGGTTTGTAGAGGCGATCTAAGTACAAGGAAAAAGAAGGAAAATGTGTAGACGGTAGGGAAAGGGGGTAATTTATATGTGGGCGCCGAATAATTTGACCCAAAAAAGAATCGGCTTGATTCGAGTGAAAAACTTCGACTTCCGAGGGGTCTTGCAACTGCGCCTGGCCAATTATGCTTGAAATGTCTCTATTCCGAGGGTGAGGCGGCCCAATCGACACTTAATTTCTATGCATCCACCGGAAATAGCAAACTCACACTTCCACAGCCAGCCAACTGTTGACCCGCAACTGTCAGAAACCACAACAAATGATCTGATCCTTGATCCGAGCGGGGTGTGCCTCAAAGCAAGGAGATTGTCAAAGATTTTTTCCTGTTTCAAGGTGAACATAAGCTTTTGTCCAATTTGAAGACATTGATCTATTTTAAACTTCGACAACTTCATCGATCTTGCGGATTATCTTTTGATTCGCCGGTTATACTCCTCTGCGCTAGAGTTCTATTGTGTATTGCACGTGATATCAGCTTTGACACCACTAACACATCCTGATTTGGAATAATTTTCAGTTCCGAGGGTAACTTTGTGCACCTCGCATATCGTACTGCACCTTTGATATTGGGTTCTTTCTTTGCTCTGTTTCTGTCTCGCATTCGGGAACGTTTTCAGTGTAGACAACCCCGATGAGGAAATGGTATAGATTCGTCAAAAAGAATTTTCATGTTCGTCAGTTTGGATTTTCATCAGCATTGCTTGAAAACTTGATGACTTCGCAGAAAATAATCATCAATTAGCTGATCGGCATAGAGATCTTTAGAATGCCGCACATTTGCCAAATCGGGACAGTTTTTGGCGATAGCCACATTCAAGGCGATCAATAAATCGCAATTCAAACACAGATTTAGGGACGCATCGGTCAGGAATATTTACAAAAAAAAGTCAATCTTTATCAAAATCGTTTAACATACACAATAAACGTGAAACATAATTTATACAAAATGAGTGCATGGAATTAAACCTTCTCGGCCAATTCCTCCAATAACTTGTAGTTGCGCTGCTCAACGGAACCATTGCCTGGCAATCTGGTAGATCCCATCAAGTAGTTGTCGACTTCTCTGGCACATTGTCTTCCTTCTTGGATACCCCACACAACCAAAGACTGTCCTCTTCTACAGTCACCGGCTGCGAACAAGTTATCGTTGGCAGAAACTCTGTAACCACTTGGGTCCGAGGTAGTGATAGTACCTCTCTTGGTCTTGCTGACCTCGAGCTTGTCGGCATCTGGTCCGACGAAACCCATAGACAACAAAACAACTTCAGCAGGGAAGAATTCTTCAGATGCTGGAACTTCGGCCATTTGCCAAGCTCCAGAGTCAGAACGCTTCCACTCAACTCTCACAGTCTTGATACCCTTGACGTTGCCCTCTTCGTCACCGACGAATTCCTTAGACAAGATCGAGTATTCCCTTGGGTCCTTCCCGTAGTGCTCAGCGACTTCAGTGTGACCGTAGTCAACTCTGAACACTCTTGGCCATTGTGGCCATGGATTGTCCTTTGGTCTGCCATTTGGTGGAGTTGGCAACAATTCGAAGTTGGTGACAGACTTGGCACCGTGTCTGGTGGAAGTACCCAAACAATCGTTACCAGTGTCACCACCTCCAATGACAACCACATTCTTACCACCAAGTGTCTTCTGGATCTCCTCCAAGGTACCGTCCAACAAAGCCTTGGTGTTGGAGTGCAACAACTTCATAGCAAAGTCAATGTTGTTCAACTCACGGCCTGGAATCTTCAAGTCTCTTGGGATGGTGGAGCCAACAGCGAAGACAACAGCGTCGTTGGAAGCCTTCAATTCTTCCACGGTGATGTCTTCACCAATAGTGGTGTTGCACAAGAATTCAATTCCCTCAGCAGCCAACAAGTCGGTTCTTCTCTTGACGATACCCTTGTCCAACTTCATGTTTGGAATACCGTACATCATCAATCCACCTGGTCTGTCAGATCTTTCGTAAACCTTGACAAAGTGACCAGCCTTGTTCAACTGGTCTGCAGCAGCTAAACCTGCAGGACCGGAACCAATGATAGCAACGGTCTTACCAGTTCTGAAAGATGGTGGGTTAGCCTTGATCCAGCCCTGTTCAAAACCGTGGTCAATAATAGCACATTCCACGGATTTGATGTTGACTGGGTCTTCGTTAATACCCAAGACACAGGCTCCATTACATGGAGCCGGACAAATTCTACCAGTGAATTCTGGAAAATTGTTCGTCATCATCAATCTCTGCAAAGCGTCGAACCATCTGTCTTTGAAAACCAATTCGTTCCACTTTGGAATGACGTTAGAGATTGGACAACCAGTGTCAGAGGTGCAGAAAGGAACACCACAGTCCATACATCTTGCAGTCTCAACCTGCAACTCCTCCTTGCTCAATCTGGAAGTCATTTCGTTCCAGTCCTTGGCTCTCTCCTTGGCTGGCCTGTACTTCTCGTTTCTTCTCTTGTACTTCATGAAACCAGTATTTCTGTCCAACTTGGCAATAGCTTTCTTCTCAACCTCTGTGTCCTTGATAGTGTCCTCAAGGTCCAAAACCTTTGGCTCCTTGTGTCCATGCTTGGCAGAGACGGAGTGCACGTGGCCCTTTTTAATCTTAGCAGCCTCACCGTTGGTGACGTCGCTCTCAGGGTCTTCTTTGATAGATTTCAAGAAGTTGTTCAATTCGTTCCTCTTGGCCTCCTCCTTCAACTGCTTCTCTTTTTCGAGAACCTTCTTGTAGTCGTAAGGCAAAATCTTGACGAATCTTGGCAAGATTCTGTTAAAGTCGTTTAAGATGTTGTCAGCAACCTCCGAACCAGTGTAGTGACGGTGGTCCTCGATCAAACCTCTCAAGAAAGCAATTTCATCTGGCTCAGTAACACTAGACAATTCAACATTCTGAGTATTGATCTTCTGGTGGAAGTCCTGAGCCATGTCCAAAACGTAAGCAATACCACCACACATACCGGCAGCAAAGTTACGACCAGTGGATCCCAACACAACAACTCTACCACCGGACATGTACTCACATCCGTGGTCACCAGTACCCTCAGTAACAATGACAGCACCAGAGTTTCTGACAGCAAATCTCTCAGCAGCAACACCTCTGATAAAGGCAGTTCCCGAAGTAGCACCGAAGAAAGCAGTGTTACCAGCGATGATCTGGTCCTCGGCCTTGAACTTGGATTCCTTTGGTGGGTAGACAATAACTCTACCACCAGACAAACCCTTCCCAATGTAATCGTTGGCGTCACCTTCCAATTCCAAAGTAATACCGGAAGCCAAGAAGGCACCAAAAGATTGACCAGCAGAGCCCTTAACATTGACATGAATGGTGTCGTGAGGCAAACCTTGTTCACCAAAGATCTTGGAAACTCTGTAAGACAAAGTCGTACCCAAAGAACGATCGGTGTTGACAACATCACAGTCAATAGTGACAGGCAATCCCTTAGCCAAAGTCAACTCGGATTCATCAATTAATTTGTTGTCGATTCTGATGTGCAACTTGTGGTCCTGTTTTCTCACGCAGTGCGTGGCAACACCAGGTCTAATGGTGTGGGCAGGAGTCAAAATTGGAGACAAGTCAATGTTGGCATTCTTAGTGTTTCTCAAGTCGTCTCTGACCTTCAACATCTCAGTTCTGCCAATCATCTCGTTGACAGTTCTGAACCCCAATTGGGCCATATGCAGTCTCAACTCATTCGCGATGTAGTAGAAAAAGTTGATGACATGCTCTGGAGTACCCTGGAACTTCTTTCTAAGTTCAGGATCCTGAGTAGCAATGCCAACAGGACAGGCGTTAGTGTGGCATTTTTTCATCATGATACAGCCCATGGCGATCAAAGGAGTAGTGGCGAAACCCCACTCTTCAGCACCAAGCAAACAAGCAATGGCAACATCACGGCCAGTTCTAATCTGACCATCGGTTTGCAAGACAACTCTTCCTCTCAAGTCGTTCAAAACCAAGGTCTGGTGAGATTCGGCAAGACCCAATTCCCATGGCAAACCAGCGTACTTAACAGAAGTCCACTTGGCTGCACCCGTACCTCCATCACCACCAGAAACCAAAATATTTTCGGAGCCAGCCTTGGCCACACCGGCAGCCACGATACCTACACCAACCTCGGAAACCAACTTCACAGAAGTTCTGGCTCTTGGGTTGGCACACTTCAAGTCGTACAACAATTGCTTCAAATCTTCAATGGAGTAAATGTCATGGTGGGGAGGTGGGGAAATCAAACCAACACCAGCAGTGGAGTGTCTAGTCTTGGCAATGGATTCGGAAACCTTGTCTCCTGGCAATTCACCACCTTCACCCGGCTTGGCACCTTGAGCCATCTTAATCTGCAATTCATCGGCATCGGCCAAGTAGTAGGAGGTAACACCAAATCTACCAGAAGCAATTTGCTTAATCGCAGATCTCATGGTGTCACCGTTGGCATTGACCTGCGATCTGGCAGCGTCTTCTCCACCTTCACCAGTGTTGGACTTACCACCCAATCTGTTCATTGCAACAGCAATGGTAGAGTGGGCTTCCATAGAAATGGAACCGTAAGACATGGCACCAGTGAAGAATCTCCTGACGATTTCAGTCCATGGCTCGACCTGGTCAATTGGGACTGGGGTGGCAGCCTCAGTGTCGAAGTCCAACAAACCTCTCAAGGTACAGTTCTTGATAGCCTCGTATTCCTTCTTGGAGTAAGCTTCGTAGGCCTTCTCGTTTTTGTTTCTGACTGCATCTTGCATGGAAGCAATAGCTGCAGGCTCGTTCACGTGCTTCTCTCCTCCATCTCTCCAGTGGTATTCACCGGTCTCTGGCAAAGCGACTGGCTTGATGGTTTCTCTGGTGGGGTATCCTCTCTCGTGCAAAGAGAAAGCATCCTGAGCAATGTATTCAAAAGTGATACCCTTGATTCTGGATGCGGTACCAGCGAAACATCTGTCAATAACAGAGTTGTCGATACCCAAAGCTTCAAAAATCTGGGCACCCTTGTAAGAAGCTAAGGTGGAAATACCCATCTTGGACATGACCTTCAAGATACCAGAGTCGACCGCGTACTTGTAGTTTTTGAAGATTTCAGCATCGGTGAATTCCTTCTTCAACAAGTTCTCTCTCTGCATTCTGCACAAAGTCTCGATGGCCAAGTATGGGTTAATACCGTCGGCACCGTAACCAACCAAGCAACAGGCATGGTGGACTTCTCTGGCCTCGGCGGTTTCAAGGAGAATGGCAACCTTGGAACGTTGCTTCTGTCTCACCAAATGGTGGTGGACGGCACCAGTAGCAATCAATGCGGAAATAGGAACTCTGGAGAAAGAGGTGGAACGATCGGACAAGATAATCACCTTTCTGTCTTCAGCAATAGCCTTGGAGGCTTCCTGGCAAATCTCATCAATCTTGTTGATGTAACCTTGGATACCTTCAGATCTCTCGAAAGTAATGTCAATGGTGGAAAGGGACCACTTAGGGTAAACCTTCTCAATGTTTCTGATGGCAGTCATTTCGCTGGTGGACAAGACGGGAGACTTCAACAACAATCTGTTACATTGGTCTGGCTTCATCTCCAACAAGTTACCTTGGGGACCAACGTAACATTCCAAAGACATGACGATTTCTTCTCTGATGGGGTCGATTGGAGGGTTAGTAACCTGGGCAAACAACTGACGGAAGTACTCGTACAACAATTTTGGTTGCTCGGAAATGCATGCCAAAGCAGAGTCGTTACCCATAGAACCCAAGGCTTCCTTTCCTTCGGCCATAGGAGCCAAAATAGCATTGATTTGCTCGTGCGAATAACCAAAAGCAATCAATCTGGCGTCGGTCTGGACCGTCAACTTCGATTCCTCGAACTTGTCTTGCACTTCGATTTCTCTGGCCGACAACTTGGCAAACAAGTCGTCAAGAGTGATCATGTTTGCAGTGACCCAGGACTTGAAGTCGAATCTGGATGCAACTGTGTTCTTCAATTCACGGTCGTCCACAATTCTGCCTTCCTTGGTGTCGACCAACAACATTCTACCGGGTTGCAATCTTCCTTTTTGCAACACCTTCTCTGGCTCGACGTCAATGACACCGACTTCAGAAGCACAGATTATTCTGTCGTCGTCGGTGACGTAGTAACGACATGGTCTCAAACCGTTTCTGTCCAAGTTGGCACCACAGTATCTGTCGTCAGCAAAAGTGAACAAAGCGGGTCCATCCCATGGCTCCATCAAACAGGCAGCCCATTCGTAGAAGGCCTTCTTTTTCATGTCAATGTGCTTGTCGTTTTGCCAAGCTTCTGGAATCATGATCATGACGGCTTCTGGCAAAGACAAAACACCGTTGACCACCAACAATTCCAAAACATTGTCGAATGCAGCAGAGTCCGAACCACCTTCTTCGATGATTGGGTACAACTTGTCCAACTCGTCGCCGAACAACTTGGAGGCCATGACACCCTCCTTGGCTCTCATCCAGTTCTTGTTTCCTCTCAAGGTGTTGATTTCACCATTGTGGGCAGCCAACCTCAAAGGCTGAGCTCTGTCCCAAGATGGGAAAGTGTTTGTCGAGAAACGAGAGTGGACAAGGGTAAAATGGGCCTCGAATTCGGAGTTGACCAAATCGTAGTAGTAAGCGTAAACTTGGTTTGGAGCCAACTGTCCCTTGTAGACGATGGTCTTGGAGGACAAGGAACAAATGTAAAACCAGTTGTGCAAACCAATGGTGTGAGAAGACTGTTTTCTCAAAATGAACAACTTCTTCTCGAAGTCGGTCTTGTGAGTTTTCTCAAACTCTTGAGGAGTGATTTCAGATCCGTACGTCTCCGAAAGAACCACGGCAGGTTGCAAAATCAAAGGTTCTCTGGACAAAGAGGCAGGACCCAAGATACTGGAGTCATGGGGAACTGCTCTCCAGCCCAAAACCTTCAAGCCCAAGGAAGAGGCAATGTTCTCGAAGGTTTTTTTGGACTTTTCGTAAACGGCTTCGTCTTTCTTGAAGAAAACGTTACCAGTACCATACTGGCCCAAAGCTGGCAAGTCAACGTCGCAATGGTATTTGAATTCTCTGACCAAGAAGCTGTGAGGCATGGAAGACAACAAACCTGCACCGTCACCATCCTTTGGGTTCAACTCTCCACCTCTGTGGGTCATGTTACAAAGCAAGTTCTTTGCATCTGAGACGATTTTGTGGGAAATGTCTCCCTTGAGGTGACAAACGAAACCGACACCACAGGCATCTTTCTCGTATTCTGGATTGTACAAACCCTTGGCTACAGGCATAGCCGAAGCCCACGAGGTATTCTCTGGAACTTCATCGTAGTCGTAGATATTGGTGGGGAACTCTTCTTGAGGCAAGTAAGAGGTCATATCTCCTGGAAAGTTAGTAAATGCAGCAAAGCAGATTCACATGATACATACAAGTATTAGCAGTTCTTTCAGATATAAAGTTCAACGGAAATTGGAGATCAGAAGTATCTTGAAGTTAGAGGAGGAGATATTCTGAAGGTTCTCTATTCTGTGAATTGAATATGGATCGTTGCTGCCACCAATCTACTATAGTTCCACGGAGAAAAAAAAAAATGAAAAGAAGTCGTGATAAGTAGACAATTGACAGTTGAAAAGAAAAAATTTTCTTAGCCTCCTCAGGTCCGATCTGTTATGTACAATGCACTAACTGCGACTCAAAAAACGCAGCCCACCCCTCGTATTTCCGGCACATACTCTGGTTATTCCTTTGTTCCCGCCAATCACAGCGGGAGCGAAAGTCATTTCGCGTTATCTTGAGTCGTGCGCGACCAACGGCGTCCTGCATCGGTGCTAGTGATTGTGACTGCGCATGCCGATTTTCTCCGTCGGCTTGCCCCGGTGCGGGGTCTGTGACCATGTGACTCGTGGGTCACTTTAATTTGCATCCAAACCAGGCTAAATTATCGGATATGCTGAGAAGCGAAACAAGAGAGTTTGAATTATTCACTTTCCTCGGAACTGATGTCCTAATACGGAAAAATTTGCCGCTGGTGCGAGAGTTGAACTAGTCCGAGGTTTCCTGCATGGCAGGTACTCAATTTCGGTGATTGGCATTTGAGTGTTGAGTGGAGATCTTACAGGAGAGGCTAATGTACTCTAAAGCGGCGATTGCAAATTTCACGAAGAATTGGTAAAATTGGCGAAAATTGTTTTGAAACCTGAATTAATGCCTTTCACTAGAAGTGGAGAATTGTTCAGAATTGGAATTTCCGCAGTTTTTTCATTCTTTGACTCATTTTCACGGAATCTCAACTCTTTAAAATTGATTGGAAACCAATATAAAATTAGAAAGTTGTTGATAAGTGCTCAAGTTCAATCAACCTGTTCTACTGGGGGTTCTTCACAGTCTATGTAATTTTGAAGGAGAATCCGTCTAATTCATTGAACTTTCGCCCATTTCAATCTGAAAGTAGATTTTGACTTCAATTTCGTTCTAGTGCGATGTAATTTCCACTCCACGATTTCACCAAAATATCCCAAAATGCTGGTTTATGATAATCTGCTTCCTCTTATGACGTAGATAGGCTAATGACAGGAACAAGTGATAATTACTGAAGAATCTATTCTGAGAAATTCCAACTACTCAAGATGAAAATTCGTCTCAGCAGAAATCCGTAACTTGCATCCATGACTCGGTCCAAGGAATTCTGATTCAAAAATTTCCCATTCAACCCCGATAAACTCGTCTCGGCCAAAGGTTCCATTTTCCCCACCTTGGGGCCAACTTTCTTCTCATCGCGTCACGTGCCACATTCATCACCTCGAAAAACCATACTAATAATCACTAACATCATGACCGCAACAGAAAGACAGGCGGTATTTCCGCCCGATGTTTTGGCCAGAATCGCTCCTGACGTCTCTCTTCAGCGCCATTTGGCTCTTGGACTCCGCCCCAGCTTGCGTGGGATTGACGAATTCAGACCCATGCTGAACTCTCCAGGTAACCTCAATAACTTGGGCTCCAACTCGGTTGTAGGTCTGTCAACCGTCAAATGTGGCGATACTCATTTGTTTTGTGGGGTTACTATTGGCATAAATGAGATGAATATGCCAGACGAGCTTCTCACCACGGACAACCAGAAACAGTACACCTCAGTTTACCCTGTGGTCGAGATTGCCCGTGGCCGTCTGGGTGCTCCCTCCGACGAGGAAATGATGATATCTCAAAAACTCTACAATTATGTGTTGCACCTGCGGTTGCTTCCGCTTCAATCACTTGAAATCACTCCTGGGTACCAAATCACAGACGAAGCCCTGGGAAATGTTTCTATCGTTTACCCGGATGATGCCTCTTTGGCTCTGGAGGATTTGCTCAGTCTCAACACTACGGTGAACGTAACGAAAAAGAGATTCAAGTATGTTTTGTACGCACATCTCAAAGTGTTCTCTCGTTCGGGCCCTCTCTTCGATGTGGCCCACTACGCATTGATGTCTGCATTGAAAAACGTAAAGCTTCCTCGTGTGTACATGGCAGACTCTGGCATTGACCCTAACGTGAGGGTGCCAGTGCGGTCTCGTGGAAATTTTGGCCATTTGGATCAATCAGCCAACTTATTTTGCATTGATGCTAATAACCTGATTGCCACGCCACTCACCTTGAACAGCGCCGAAGCTGGCGTTTCTTCGAGTTTTGGCTTGATCGACTTGGACTCATCCGAAACGGTGTTGTTGGCTGACTTGGAAGGTGAAGCTGAAGAATATTGTGCCGAGTCCAAAATTAGCATTGTGGCCAGTGGAGACAAGCTAAAGCATGTCAGCATAGCAGGTGGAGGTGCCAACGTGACATTGGACACTTTCAGAAAGGCTGCCAGCATTTCTAAGGCCAGAGCAGAGCTCATGAAGGCTTAGGGTAATCTGTATATTAATAGACATGGAAACATTCACTCGACAGAGGGAGAGTCATCTTCTTCGGACGAAACTGATCCGTTAGGCGACGCCAAGTTTGACACCGACGACGAATAGCCCATGTTGATGTTCACTGAACGGGGCAGGTCAGCGTCTTTGGAGATCAAGCGTTGCTTTCTTTGATTTTCGTACTCAAACTTCATCGCCTGCTCTGTCATGGGGGAACGGCCCTTCTTGCCAGAAGCGGTGTTTGGAAGACCGAGGTCTTCCTTGACGTCACTCTCACGATCCTCATAGAGATCATCTTCGTTGTCACCAACTGCTGGCATTTGTGGCTCATTCGCTTTCTTCTCGGCTTCTTCCCTCACCTGCAAGTCAAGCTCCTGCTGATTGTACAATTCGATTTGTTCCAACACCTGAAGCAGTTGCTCCTTGATCTTTGCTAACTTCAGTTCGAATTGACCACGACCTTTAGCTAAAAGATGCTCAAGAGAGTTTCCTCCCGCAAACATCTGAGTGCTTCTCTTCTTGTAAAACAACAAATAAGCAGCACCAGAAATGCATTCCTTTGGATCTTCGATTGGAGTAACTCTTCCATCGTTGAAGTAGTACCACTTGTTATCTCTGAAATTCTTGGCAGAAGCAGTGTAGTGTCCACCGCCCAAACCACCATAATGGTTGTCAACGGCAACCAAATCATAAATTAGATTGTTTCCAGTAGCCAGACTGGAAGCAACAAAGTCTTTCATGTCCAAACCTTCGATTGGGAAATCCACCACCATATTGATCTTATCACTGAATGACTTTGCACTCTGGAAGCGCTTCAAGTGAATGGTCAATATATCACCAGTTGACCAAACTTGTATAGTCTTTGTAGCACGTCTGTGGTCCTTGCATCTTGGACAGTACCACAAATCCTGGTCTCCCAATACTTCAGGCGTACTGAAATTGCGGAAGCAGTCGTACAATGAGACAGTAGACTTCTGTTGCAAAGCAAGTTTCCGCTTGTTCTCTTCCAATTGTGGGTTTGGGATGAACTCAGCATCCTCCCAAGCTCGCAACTCTGGATCTTTGAAGAACTGGTTGTAGATTGAAATGTCCCATTCACAAACAAGAGTGGTTCTACTGTCAACTAAGGGTACATGTTTGTCCACCTTGTCGTGAGCAATATCGCGAGGACTTTGAATCTCGCTGGTGATGTCCCGATCAGAGTCGCAAGTTGGAGCTCCCGGAGGACCCAACTGGTCAACAGAAGCAAATAAAGTGTTCACATTGTCCCAGTTCGTATCACTATCAGTATCCTCATCGAGCAGCTGGTGTTCATTGTCATTGCTCGAAGAAGCAGCAGTTTCAGTTTCAAAATCAGGATCAACTGAATCGACCTTCAGGTCGACCATTACGTATTCTTGCCCTTCTTCATCTAAATGTGGAATATTTTGCTTTGCTCTTTCTTCTGCTTGCACTTGTGCAACAAGATCAGGATAATGGTAGTACTTGCGCTTTGTTTCAGGAAGCTTGTTTGCCAAAACCGGCATGTTAGTGAATTGTGGTCTTCCACGAGGAATGTGCATAAAAGTTGATGATTGCTCTTCCTCTTCATCGTTGTTGCGTGCATGCCTGGATCCTCGGAGGAATGTGCGTTTGCTCGGATCATCTTCGTAGTATTTGATGACAAATCCGAAGGAGCCCCCCACAGTTGGATGGGCTAGAGAGATGTCCGAATCATAAGCATCAGAATCTCCATTCCCGTCGCTTTGAGTGCTTGAGTCATCTGTGCATCCATCAACCATCACGGTATCTTCATGCAGACTGTTCATCAAGGGAAAGTCATCGGCGGTGAAATACTTCTTTGTGTGAATTCCCTTGATTTCTCTGTACTTGGCCTCCAAGTCAACCCGAGTGAGAAGTTTCACGGTCTGCTCAATTCTGTGCCTGATTGTTCCAAAGCTTGAACTCTCATCCTCTTTGTTCAAAACAACAAACAATGGGAACCCAAATGGCTCACCAACATTATATGACTTGTCTTCATCTTGGATGATGTTGACCAATGGAACAATAATGTCTGTTGTTGGGTTATGTGGAATGATGTAAACAATCACAGTATCGGTGTCAGAAATCAACTCTCCCACAGGCAAAAACTTATGTCTGTTGGTATTCTCTTGGAAGTTCTTGTAGAAGAAATTGCGGAAGATCTCAAATAAGAACAAATGTTCGGACGGAACTTTCAAGAAATGACTCAAGTATTCGACCAAGTCGTCGTAATTGGACGACTTATTGAGCTCGACCTCCAACTTCATTATATGGCCACGACCAGGAGCTCCAGAAAGATCACAAATCGTGAATGTATGGTACCATTTCTTGTTGACAGGTAAAGGTAAGGTCAAGTCATTGAAAGGGTCGAAAGTGACGGACTTCTTGGAACATTTAGGACACACCAAAGTCGATTGGTACATTCCGGTGAAAAGATCAACAATAATGGAATCATTTCTCTTCTTGTGTTGGTCCCAACAAGTGTCTGCCAACTGTATAATCGCCTGAGGATTGTCGACATCCTCATCTTTCAACTCAGGTTTCTCACAATATGGTTTATCGTGGATTCGATTGAGATCCTCGTGGAGAGCGTCTAAAAGCCAGCTTAGAAACTCCTGGGAATCTTGTTGCTGGTAGCCGTGGAACATGGACGAATATCTTCCTATCGTGTACTTGAACTCTCTGGGAGTTATGGAAGACGAGCCACCAGAATTAGAATCAAACAATTTGTGAAGCAAGTTAGAGAATGCAACAGCCACTTCGCCCTTATTGCCCAAAGGATTATCCCTGTTTAACTCGCGTTCAAATAAGTCGAAGAAGAAATAGTAGTTGACCTCTGGAACATGCACCAAACACTGCAACGCAGAGTTCATGTAGCAAGTGTTTCCGAGGTTGGACAAGCCCAAATTTCCCCCCTGGGAGACAATGGACTGGAAATCAAGAAGGTCCAAGTCTGTGGAGGCCAAAAGCAGATCAATAGGGAATTTCTTAGTGGTTCTGTCAACTGCTTCCACCACTAGATGCAACCTGGATGATCGTATGCCCTGGCTCTGCAAAGTTGCATCCAAAACAGCAGGACCTACCACTTTCTTGTGGCTGACCTTGTTGAGGAACACTGTGGCTGGAATCGCCGCCGGCAACGTCTCAAGATTGTCAGCCGTGATGAACCATAAGCGAAATTTCAAAGTCTTCGTTGCCTTGAACATGTACGACTGGATGGTGTCCAGCAAATCTCTGAAAGTCTTTGTCTGGGAGAGCAGAAACTCACATCGGCTATGGATACCCGATCGATCGTAGCTGGATCTGGCAGGCGCTGCAGAGCTCTTGGTCAACGTGTGAACCACGAAAAATGGAGGAAATCTCTCCATGGTAGCAACACCACCTTCTACCAAAATGTGGCGCACCACAGGAGTGCCCACGATGCCCAAATGGGACACCAAACAGTTGAACAAATCAGGATGTATGAATGCCGTCGGAACGGGTTCTTCTTCTTCGGGAAACAGGTTTCCGTTTGCATCAACAATACTTGCACATTCGATCTTGCCCACGGAATCTGCCAATTGTTGGAGAGTTTGGGGGTGTTCCAAGGTCATCACCCGATTCAAGTAATCTTTCGAAATCACGAACCATGCATCCCCATCGTTAGGGACTGACAAAAGAAGCGAATGCCATTGCTCTCTGGCCTGAATGAAAAGGGACTTCTCCTCCTCTGTGGGGTCGAGTTGAGGAGATTCTCCGAGTTCCGAATCCACGGGAAGTTGGCCTTTCTCAGCAAGAGCGGGCTCGCGAATTTCCGAAAATGGAACTGGGTCTGCCATTGTCGGATGTTTGGCAGGTTCTTGATTGATCTCGACAATGAGCGTAGAGTGCGAATTTGTGCGAAGATCATTTTAGAGCAGTGGACCCTGCCTGGCCAAGTCGTGGACGTCGTATTCAGAATAAAGTCCGAATTACGCATGTTTAAATGTTTAATTGGCGAACAATGGGTTCGTATCGGCTGGAGTGAGTTGTAGATTCTTCAATTTGGATGTTTATTCCACTTCAAGACTACGCGGTGGCAGTAAGCTGAACGGGACAATTTTGACTACTCTGCAAAGTCCTTTATCTCTTCCCTTTCTCTTTCTCTTTTTGCCCTGAAATCGTCTTGCCTTGGTGGGCTGCTTCTTTTGATAGCGCACGTGACCGCACTAGTAACCCCAGAATTTAGTCTGAAGGCACTTCCCAATCTTAAAAATTCAGGACCTCGTTTCTCTCACGGCACAACCACCAACACGATGTCACTTTCCGAAATCCCCGTTATCCGAGTGTCTTCGGATCCGAAGCCGGATATCCGAATCATTGAAAAGCTCTGTTACGCATTGTCCAATTTTACCATCAACACAGATCTTCTCTGCAATTGGCAGGCGGAACTCAGTGACAGTGCAGGAGACCGTGCCTTGTTGGTCAATGCCATACAGCAAGAAGTCATTCTTCGATATCCGCTCACCACGCAATTCTTCGAAAGAGAACACAAGGAGGCCATTGCAGAGTGCTTGAAGGAGCTCAATGCATTGGACGACGACGTGTACTTTGATTTCAAGCTCATTATGTACGAATTGCTCTTCCGGGCCGCCACCACTTCGTACACAGCTAAAATTCAGCTTCACCGGTTGAATATTGTGGGGGTACTTGCTGACGACTTGCTCAATTTCGTAGACACTACAAATATCCTGGAACGGCAGCACAAGCAAATAGCTGAGCGGAAAATGTGGATGCTCATCAGCTTCTTGGAATTGGGCTGTGACGTCAAATTGTTCAAAAAGCTCATGGTGCCTTTGTTCAGCAAAAGTGCAAGGGTTGGGTATGCGGTGAAACAGATGTTCATGGATCTCTTGATTCTGCTTCTTGCCCAGTACCCCTCACATTTCTCGTTTTTGGTGTTTAACAGTTTCCGTAGCCGTCCGCTTTCCATTCCATTTGTGAACGACGTCAATCCGCTGAAATGCTTGACCATCTACTCGTGGCTCAAATTGAACAATTTGTCTTCTTTGAACCCAGAAAACGACGAGATTCCCGTGATTTCTCTCTTCTCGCTTGCAAACTCTTCCGATAGTTATTCGTCTGTGCTCAAAGTGCAGCTTCTCAACTACAACCAAATCATGATCGAGATTCTTAATCGGTCTACAGGCTCAAGAATGCAGTTTACCTTCAACCAAATTATCGACTCGATGTTCACTGGAAACCAGGGCTACACCCATTTTGCATTGACGTACGACTCTTACCACAATCTCAATTTGTTCATTGACGGAGAATACAGCGAGTCCATCCCGTGCCCGGCTCTTTCGAAGATTTTGAGCTCGTGGAATAAAATGTACATTGGGTATCCTCAAGACGCAGAGGAAAATGGTTTGAGTTCCTTCAACCGAGACGAATTGATTCTCAAAGACCTCACTGTTCTCAATACGACCCTAACATACGAGTGGATAAGCGCCTTATATTATTTGGGATTAGGCTTCGACTGGAGTCAAAAAGAATTCTCCGAAGAGAATGTGTCCAATCTTCTCAACCAACTCAACCCAACTGGGCTTGTCGAATTGGGCCTCAAAGTGAGAGAAATTGTTGATTTAAAACAACAGTCCCGTGGCTCATCCACCTCGTTAGCTCGCCAACACAAAAAGACTTCCTCTGCAAGTGCAAATGTGGAGGTAGCTGACAAAAAAACTATTGCAAGACTCTTGAACAAGACCAGAATGAAGAAATCGAACATTTTGTTCGACAGCAGTGAAACCGGTTTCATTGACCATGTGGAAAGACCCAAATCCCTGGAAATCTTGGTCCATGCCTCAAAATCTGTTCATGGATCGATGTATTGTCTTGGGGGTGCAAGTCTTTTACTCACATTGATCGAGGTGATTGCCAAAGATGTATATGAGCTGGAAGCAGAAAGAAACAGTCTAGTTTTCATCTCTATTGAATTGCTATTGCTGTGCTTACTGAATAGTTGGCGGATTAACAAAGAATTTGAAAATATCGATGGCTATTGCATTCTTCTGCTTCTCTTGAGTTACTACAAGGACCATTACAACCCTCTCCTAACCTTCAATGTTGAGGGATCGAATCACATTTCCCCGCTGCCTCTGGGGTCCTCGAATTCTTCAAGCGAGAACGAAGCGAGCCTCTTGAAGAAGTTCCTTTCTTTTTCAGGATGTGGCCAATGTGAGTTTGAATCGATCATATACAACCAACAGGCCTACAAATTCTTGATTTTGAATTTCGACCTCTACTCAGGAACCTCCGACTACATTTTACTACAAACACACTTGCAAGATTTGATAGTCGGAGGCAAATACAACTCATACAACGTCAAAGAACTTTCCAAAATGAAACTATTGAGGAGGTTGATCCAATTCATGAAACTTCAAATCCTCGATGAAAGCAAAGACCCCGCTGACTTGGAGGAACTTTCAATGACCTTGAGCAGAATCATTCGTTCCGAAATCTCTGTTGAGACAATCAGATCGATTTCCCATTTTGTTATCTTTGCATTATACAACAAGTCCAGCAATGAGGAATCTCAAAAACTCGGTTTGGTTGCGCTCCAATCTTTAACCGATGAGCTTTGCGACCCGGCTTCCTCCATCAAGCTGCTTAAGAAGTTCTCAAGATCTATTACTATACATTGGATTTTGCTTCTACTCAATTATCAGAGGGAACCCAAGACCCTATCAAAAAGAGTTGTTTGTTGTGGAATCACATTGTTGGTGAGACTTCTTCGAGTCTTAGGACCTCATGTTATCAAGAGGTTCTTTCACACAAACAGAGGACTTGACGTGCTTACGCACTTTTTGAGAAACTGGTGGAACGACGACGACGTTCTAAGTTTCTTGTTCTTGGCCAGTTTTGGTTTGGAAGCAACTGCAATGGAGACATCTGAAAGTTCTTTACCAAAACTTGTGAGAAACAAGAAGATCCAAGGAGTGAAGCAACTTCCAATGCCAGACTTCATGCTTCTATTGAACAATATGGCATTGACTGCGATGTATGTACTCAGTCTGAAACATGGCAGGATCTTGAGCGTGCCCAGCTCTCCAATCAGAAGCAGTAGCGTTCCACTAGAGGATGAAATCCTCGATGTGTCGTTCAATGCATTACATCTAATTAACCAATATGCGGAGGCAATCGAAATTGGGTATGACGATTCTCCGGCTCTTCAAGCATATTTCTCAAATAAAGACTGGCTAGAAGGAGCCTTTGAGTTATATGGCCATTTGAGACTATCGTTAACATGGTCCAGTCCTCAGCTTCTTAAGAGTTTTGAAAAATGTACTGAAAAGTTCATTTCTGTTCTTAGCAACATTTTCGTTTCTAAGTTACTTAACATCAAGCTTCTTTTCGGCGTCCTCAAGTCCTTGAATGATATCACAACCAAGACAATCCTCGATTCCATCTTCCCTCGCATATTCCAGCATATCAACCAGTTTGTTGCTGACTCCAATTTCATCTTCAACGAGAAAGAATTCTTGGAAGGTACGGCTGATTTGCTTCACTTCTACTACTCGGAATTCATTCGTCAGAACTTCTATGTCAGTGATACTAATTTGGACACTTTCATAACCTGTACAGTTTTAATCGTTGAGACTATCGATGGCGGAAGTGCTCCTCTCGCAAACACTTCTCTGAAGATGAAAGACATGTTGGGCCATTCTCTAGTTTTGAAATTGTCGAATTTGTCATATGTCGTGCTGAACGATTCGGAGGTGAATCCGGATCCCGAAAGAACATTCCAGACAGCACTTGACGAAGCTGTCAAGTTCTTGCTATACAAGCAAATTATTTTTCTTCAGAGCGAAGTTCTATCGGATGCATACTTGGGACAAGTGATTGAACTCTTGATGGGGAATTTCTTGAAGTTGAAGGTGGAGTCCCAAGTGGCAGCTGCTGAGCATTTGCTCAATTTCCTCAGGACATGTTATATGATGCGCCAGAAAACCTTCCCGCAGATTGTCAACCAGCTTACGGCAATTTCAGACTACAAGAACTCCACCGACCTCATCAGTGAATTCTTTGAGGATTTGGTTTCAAAAAACGATGAAGAGACCATCAAACACCTCCAAAGGTTTCCTACTATCAAGCATATCTTCAACAAGAATTACCACTTCCGGTTGAGCAAATTGAGGGACGTTGGAAGTGTCGATGTGCTAGACATGACAAGAGTGATGCTCAACAACGGAGGGAGTCTTGGATACATGGACAATGTGTACATCAAAAGTTTCGAGAAGGATTGCGAGAGTCTTAAAGTGCAAACCATAAATGGTGAATTGTTCAAATACAATCGCGAGCTTCAAGACAAGCAGGAAAATAACCAGTTTTTTATCAGTTCCTTCAATGCTCTCAAACTGGAGATCTTCAGATTGGCTACAGAGTCACAGGCAAAGTCTTGTGATTATATTCTAGACTACATTGAAGGACTGGACCGCATGAGAAAATTGCTCGTTGTTGAGGATCAACTTGCGGAGTCAGAGAGACTATCATACAATATCACAGTTCCAGTGAAGCAACTTGACCCTATTGAAGTTGCCGGTTTTGAGGACTACAGTTTTGCTTTTGCCCATTCTGGCGTTGACACTTTGAGTCTCTCTGAGAATCCTATGAGAGGTTCCGATGCAGAAGAGTTTGAGGAAGTTGATGATGGTTCAGAAATTGACTCCGAAGGAACAAATGGTATCCATGAGGACAGAAACAGGAAGGTCATCAGAAGCTTGTTCATGGGAGACCAGATCCACGTATTGTGGAATGTTTCTCGAATCAATGGATTGGATGCTGTTGAAAGTTTGATGATTTTGGGGTTCAGTCATCTCTACTTGATTGAAAATTATTTCCATTGTGCTGACGGAAATGTGGTTGAAATTCAGGATGCGCCAATGGATTTGAGAGATCCATATCTTCAATTGATCAATTCGCAGTCTGGATATAAAAATGGTTCCAGAACACACAGAACGAAGAGCTGGAGCCTAGAGAATTTGAGTTCGATCTCGAAGCGGAAATTCTTATTGCGTGATATTGCCTTGGAAATGTTCTTCAGTGATGGAGCCAGTATTCTCATTACATGCTTGTCTTCAAAGCAAAGGGATATTGTGCACGGCAAGCTCTCTCCCTATGCAACGGGCAAAGGTTTGGATAGAGACCTCGCAACTACGTTAGAGCTCTCATCAAATGCACTGCAGAATGCTCAATCATCTAATGGTTCGTTCTTTGCTTCAAAGCTTGCTTCTGCCTTCTCTACCAGTTTCAATACCTCTCCATCATTTTTAATGGCTACGAGGAAATGGAGAATGGGAGAAATGTCCAACTTCTACTATTTGATGACTATTAATACGATGGCTGGCAGAACTTTCAATGATTTGACCCAATACCCAGTCTTTCCGTGGGTCATTGCTGACTATGACAGTGACGAATTGGATTTCTCAGACCCCAAGACTTTCCGTGATCTTTCCAAGCCAATGGGTGCACAGACAGTTAACCGTGCCCGACAATTCCAAGAGAGATTTGAAGCGTTAGGAAGTTTGAACGATGAGAATTCTCCACCGTTCCATTTCGGAACTCATTATTCGTCAGCAATGATTGTTTCGTCCTACTTGATTCGTTTGAAACCTTACGTTCAATCGTACCTTTTACTTCAAGGAGGAAAGTTCGATCATGCGGATAGACTCTTTAACTCCATTGGTAAAGCATGGCTATCTGCTTCTAGAGACAATACCACTGATGTGCGAGAATTGACACCTGAATTCTTCCACCTTCCAGAGTTTTTGGTGAACCTGAACAACTTTGAATTTGGAAAGCTTCAGAGTGGAGAATCTACGAACGATGTTGAGCTTCCAAAATGGGCCAAAGGTGATCCCAAAATCTTCATTGCTAAAAACAGAGAAGCTTTAGAGAGCCCGTACGTTTCGGCAAATTTGCACAAGTGGATTGACCTTGTGTTTGGCTATAAGCAAAACGGTCCCGAGGCAGTGAAAGCACTCAACGTTTTCCATCATCTGTCATACGATGGTGCCATCAACCTTGATAACATTAAAGATGATGTGGAGAAACGAGCCGTCATTGGTATGATCAACAACTTCGGTCAAACTCCTATGAAACTTTTCACGAAGCCACATATTTGTAAAGAGATTTTGAACCTTCCATACCTTTCGTTGATAGATGTCCACAAAGGTCCACCCATCACCACGTTCGAGTCCAAGCTCAACTTACCAATTGAGAAGCTTGAGGTCAGTTCCAAAACAAAAAAATGGATCGGAAGACCTGCTTGTGTTTCGTCCGAAGATGAACTTTTAATCCGCAAGCCTTCGGGTTATCAGTCCAGAGTCCGATGTGGGTCATTGATCATCAACACCTCCCTCTTCTTGAACCTCCACCTGGCCAATATCACCAGTGTTCTCCAATTGAGACACAAGCACTTTGTCACCGGCTCCGAGGATGGAGTTATACATGTGTGGAAATGCTCTATGAAACCCAACTTGAGTGTTGGTTTTCAACATATTCTCCGCGGACACTTTTCAGCTATCAAATCATTTGCGTACAGCAAAACTTTCAAGGTGTGTCTCAGTCTTGATGCAGATGGCGGAGTGGTGCTCTGGGACTTCACCAGGTTCAAGTTTGTCAGAAGAATCACACCACCGACAACTGCAGAGCATGTAAAGGCGCTCATTGCGATTTCTAACGACACAGGGAACTTTTGCACGCTCTACAGCACCAAGTACTCCAACATTTTAACTGTGTACACTTTGAATGGGGAAGTGATCTTGCAGAATGTGCTTGGTCCCGGGTCAATTTCTGCCTTTACGTTTGCCAGCATCAACAATTCACAAGTGGAATCGGTGAAAAATGACTACCACCATACCTACTGGGCCAAAGAATTGATTGTTGTGTGCTACGATTCACCACACAAAAATCTTCAGGTGTACGAACTCGTGGTCGGCCAAAACCTGTGGGAATTGCCGATGTTGCAGTCTGTAGGTCTCGGATCCTTCGTATCCGGATCGGTGACAGCGATCGAAGTTTTCAAGCGAACAGACGTGGACACCGAAGAAAAGCTAATCAGAGGACATTTGTCCGTGGTAATGGGAGATGCCCACGGAACAGTGTACGTTATGTGACGATAGTGGTAGATGTGCAGGAGTATGTCATGTTGAAATGAAATGACCTGATATCACTCCAGCCACGCTAACCGAAACGAGCCCCTCGATTCTCCACTTCAAGAACTCTATTGTGAGGCTACTCACTCCAGTCATTTCGTTTATCCAGATGTCGGTGTTGCCGCCTATCGCAATCAAGACCGTCATTTTATGCGTTATCTGGTATCTGGTGCTGTCCTTCACATCCCAGGTGACGAAGATAATTTTGGTCAGACTCACATATCCATTCTTTCTCTCACAGGCCCAGTTTTTCGTCGGCTCTCTCCTATCGTATTCATTAATCCAGTTGGTCGGGCGTTTTCCTGAGCTATGTCGGGCGTTTCCAGCAGGCACGGTGCCCAACGACCCAAGCATTTCCATTTTCGATAAGGCTGTTGTTTTAAAAGTGTTGCCTTTGGGAATCTTCCAGTTTGTGGGCAAGTTCTTCCTGTTGAGTGCAACTCTGATAATCCCAGTTGCTACCGTGGCAAGTGTGAAGGCTCTTTCGCCTCTTCTCATCGTGACCGGCTATCGTGTCCTTTACCGAGTTCGCTTCCCAATTGTCACCTACTTGCTGTTGACTCCGCTCGTGGCTGGAGTAATCATGATTATCACCGCGGACAACAACCCCGCAACTCCTGGAGAAGAGCCCACCCCATTCCACCTTTTGGAATTCAATGAAAAACACATCAAGGGCTTGTTTTTCTGCGTGGTGAGCACCGTTATCATGGCTGGCCAACAGATGTACAGCAAGGAGTTGATTACCTGGGAATCGTCCTCCATAAGTAATCCAGCTTCCTTGGTCCTCAACACCGATCCCAGCAGACCAGTATCACCAGCTCAAGGGCAAGACTTGCAGTATTCTTACGTGATAGACTCTGGAAGTACTCACGTTTCACTGCTTCTGCCCAAAAACATCAAAAAGCACTTCGTTCAGCGTGCCCCTTCCTTGAGACTTCCCTATTCGGTCTCAGACTTGAGGCTCGATGAAAAGAAGGACCAGAAGGATTTCCAGTACGACATTGAAGTGCAGGAAAGCAAGAGCTCCACCAACCCGTTCGCTTCACTTGGGTCTCCCGCATATGGAGTGCGCAAGCCAGATAAATTCACCATTATTTTCTACATCTCGTTGATCGGGTTTGTGTTTTCCCTTGGTGGGTTCTTGGCCAACGAGGCACTCGACCTCTTCCGCAGCATCAAAGATCCGTCGCTTCTCAACGGCTCGCTTGAAGACACAAAAGATCTCATTTTAGTCTTTGTGTTGGTTCTTTTGAACTCGTTATCGCATTTCTGCCAGACGGTGCTTGCGTTTCTCTTGTTGGGAAGCATCCCTGCATTGTCCTACTCTATTGCTTCTATGATGAAGCGTATCGTCATAATAGTTGTCAGTATCACCTTCGCGGTTGAGAACTCGTCTCCCGAAAAGTGGTTTGGCAGAATCTCCACACTCCAGATGCAAGGATTAGGACTCATTGGCCTCGGTCTCTACTGTTACGACCGGTGGGGCTCGCGAAGTCTCAAAGAAAATCGTTTTTAAAGTTGTAATTTGTACCATTAAAGGCATCTACTTTTAAGAAACTGTGTGGAAAGCTAGAATGCTTAGTTGATACCAGAGTTTACCTCTACCAACCTTGATTCTAATCCCAGGACAAATCCAACCTTTTGGCTGTGACTAGTTTACTCTAGTATGTGTTGTAGAGAGCCGCAGTTCTGGGACAAGGAGAGTCAAACTCTCCTCGGAATTGTAGCTCTACAATAATACACATACATGGTACAATAGAGAAGAAAATGAAAAATTGAAGAATTCTGCAGGTTTATATAATACTGCGAACTTGGTCGGGTAACACCCGGTACTCAGGTGCAATATATGGAGCAACAGTAGTATACCACATCAGGATGAAGGCAACGACACTATTATCTGTATTTCTTTCTTGTTCCTCCGTCTTTGGTGCTGGGTTCAGAGGAAAGTTCTTGGGGGTGCCCGAGGAAGCCATTGATGTTCGAGATTTTGTTCAAGATAATATTATACTTAATGGACTCAACTTCCAGTCCAGGATTGACGTGAAATTGTACACTATAGACGACACGGAGGAATTGGAAGAGCGTGATTTCGCTGTGAAGAAATCATATGAATTTGATGTGGAAGGTTTGTCTGCGGGAGAGTACGAGCTCCTCTTAAATTCCTACGACTTCAACCTTCGAACCAATCGGTACCGAGTGGTGGTGGATTCGGAGAACATCAAAGTTTACGAGGACTACTTGGCCAGCACAACGTATAACCAGTCTTCTTTGCAGGTGGTGGATATGGAACATCCACTAATTGTTGATGTCCTTGATTCCAAAGAATACTACGAAAGTCACCTGGGAAAACTCAATGAGATGTTGATGAACAGTCCGCTTGGATTTATATTCAAAAACAGGACGTACACTCTATGCTTTTTCGCCTGTTTGAGTATTATGGTTGGTCCGTATCTCATTTCGTTCCTCTCACCGGACCTTGCCGAGGAGTTGACGGGAATGCAGAAGCCAGAAGATAAAGAGACACAGGCACCAGTAGAACCACCAGTGGAATCACCAGTGGAAAAGGTTGTGAAAAATGGCGGCAAGAACACGAGGCAAAGAAAGGTCTGATCTAGACCTTGATGTTCAATCTTAGTCCAACAATGCAGTAGCGACTCAAAATCCAACAGAATGTACCAATGCACGCAAACGCACAGCAGAACACTGCAAACATCTGGTAGTTATGCTCGCTCCCGTCGCCGATGATGGCTGCTCCCACCGGAATACCAAAGAGAATTCCGGAACTGGAAAAGGTGTACATGAGACCGTACCTCTGGCCGAACTTGCTCACTTCAGTAATCGAACCAAGACACGTTGGAGTGAGTCCTAAAATGGACGAGCTGAAAAACCCACAGAGCACGGCGAATGCGTAGAGGCCGCCTGTACTGGATCCAAATGGAATCCACACAGCCGTAACGGAAAACGAAAAGCCCACCAACATCGCCACCATCATATTGAAATTGCCGTACTTGTCAGCAAGATGGCCCGGAATGTACCGGCCAGCAATGCCTGAAGCGTTTAATGTGGTCAACAAATACAAGGATGTCTTCTCGGTGAATCCATGGGTCATGGCATAGGTTGCCAAGTAGGTGAGAATACTCATGAGGGAGATTTCGGTGAAAAAGACCCCGGCCACAAGAAACGAGAAGGACCAGTCCTTGAAAGCACCAAGATCGAAGAACGACTTCGTTTGCATCAAAAGCTTCTTGCTTTTTGCCATGTGCTCGGACTCCTCCAGAGTGCCGATGTCTCGCCGGAATCTCAGCTTCACCAAAATCACCGACGTGATCAGAGAAAACAAGCAAATGAAAGCCACTATACGAATACCCCACGCGAAGCCAACGGAACTGTACAATGACTGAAGTACCAAGGGCCAAATTGTTCCTCCTATAGAACCACCCAAAGTGGCCATTCCCAAGGCCTTTCCACGGTTCAACAAGAACCAATGGCTAACCAGGGAAATCAAAGGAGTGATTGCAAGGGCGTGGGCCGTTCCCATGCAGATTGAAAGCGAGAAAATGAACGCTACAATGGAGTTGCTGAAACTCACTGCAATAAACCCAACGAAAAGCAAGATGGTCGAAGCAACCAAGAGCATGGTGCTTCCTTTGGAGTCGAAGACCGGCCCAACGAAGGCCCCTAAAAAGAACGGCAAGCACATGTAGATCGAAAAGACCCAAGAAATACTCGACACCTTCTCTCCAGCCAATTGATGCGTGGAAACGTACGCTTGCACTGCACCGACAGCATTCAACATTCCAAAGTTCACCACAAGCCCGACGAAAGATCCAAACACCACGCTGTTGGCTTTCCAGCCGCCATCTGGAAACGAATCGGGATCCTCCTTATCTGGAACATCTCTGGTCTGGGTCGGAGTGAAGGAGGTGGTAGGTTGCAACTCTGATTCTATCACTACACTGATACTGGGATCACTTGTGCCGAGAGACCGGAGTTCTGTGGTAGAAAGAACAGACATTTTGCAAAGAAGAATTTCAAAGTAGAACCTGGTTGCAAAGAAATATCTGGTTGCAAAGAAATCCTGGAGATATGCAAGCTTTTAGGCTATTTAGGTGCGCACCTATGACTCCGGTGCGCAGGTTTCCTGAGTATAGAAATTAAATGGCATTCGATATGCAGATCGAATTGTGCATTTCGTTACTGAGAAATCTGGCCCATTGCATTACTCAGAAATATTGGTATTGCTTAGTCAGAAATCTTGCTATTGCACTACTCAGAAATCTTGCTATAGAATTACTCCGAAATCTTGCAGTGTGGAAGGTTCTCACAGCCAGCGTGGTTACTCATTTCCGTATGTTTTCTCCGTCTTCAACTTCTCGCTGTAGTCGTGCTTCTTGCCCTGGAATCCAGGATTGGACCATCCGTTGACAAAATCAAAATCCGTCTTGGCCCAGTGTGCAAATGGATACGTGGGCAACGTCTTCAAAGGCGTATCCTCCTCGATGATGCCCTTGTCCTTTTGTCGTTGGATCAATCCGTCCAAGTACCCAGAAATGTGGTCTCTGATGACATCGAAGTTCTTGTACTTGATGATCCCCTCCGGAGCCTCGTAAATGATCTTTTTAAGAAGCGAAGGAACCATTGGCTCGTCCTTCATCTCGTCGATGGAGTAAAAAATAGGGTGGTTAGTGAAGATAATGGCTCTCGATTTGGGCAATCTCCTCAACGTTTGTCTCTCAACACGAACGTTGAACTCACGCGGGTCGGTTGCCTTCATATCGGCGTCGATGTTAGGCTGAAACTTGGGCAACCGGTACACATTGTTGAACTTCAACTTGTGGTCCCACGAGATGTACCAAGAAGCTCTTTCCACAGGGGTGTATTCGTCCAACCGAGCAAACCATCTTTCCATGGATTTCTTCAATTTCTCGTGGTAGTACGGGACATCGTCGTGGATCACATCCAAGTGTTTTCCGATTTTCTCGTGGACGCCAAAAGACCCTCCAGGGAAGGGCACGGCAGCAGCAACCAAGTAGTGAAGCCCGTCTTCGGGGTTCTTTTGCACAATGTAGAAGTCTTCCTTGGCCATTTGAGTCACATACACCAATGGGTGTTCCTTCAACGGGTACGTCATGTCCAAGATGTCCAAGGTCATTTCGTTCTTCACAATTTTGCCCTGCTCCTTCTTGTCAACCAAAACAGTGAAAAGCAAGGGGTACCTCTCGAGCATATGCTCTTGGACCATCTCCATCAACTCCAAGCTGGCATCGTATCCCTCCGGAAGCCAGTCGATATTCTCACGGCCGTAGGTTTTCCAAATCCGTTTCTTCTCCTGGATGTAGTGCCAATAGTACTTGTCCATGTCCAACCAGTGGTTGATGTCAAGTTTGAAAATGGACATCGTTTGGTGGTAAGGCCATCTGAAAGGTCTCCATGGTCTGTCATCCCAGTTTTTTACCTGCTCTGGTGTGATCATAAGAGGCGTTGGCTTTGGTAAAGGTTCTCCCGACCCATACGAGCTCGAATTCTTTCGACTTTGCTGTGGTGTCGAAGGAGGAGACGTGCTAATAAAGGTCTTGTAGTACTTAAGGAAGAGTCCGCGAATTTGCTTCGAAGAAGTGAGCAAAAGGCAAACGGCCGTAGCCACAAGCGAGTATGCAATCACGTCGGCCATTTTCTGCTTTGTTGTTTGGTTGGTGCCCAAGGACCATATATATACCCGATAGTCTTGCACACAAATGATAAGGGTAGAATATCTCAAAGAAGTAGTGGCTGCGAAATCGGTCCTTTTTCTTATCGCACTGTGTACGGGGTACCTTATCCCAATGGGGTAATATCTACACCTTGATCCACATTTTGCTGCGGGAAGAATCAGATGCAGATTGAAGGATTGAACGACGGAATCGGACAAGGGATCCTTTGAGTGGCCCAATGTTTCTTGGTGACGTAACGAAATCTGATCTGGGACATTTTCAAGGACCAAACACTAGACATGATATTCATGTACAGATTACCAATACAGCGAGTAGCAGCGAGTAGCAGCGAGCAGTTGGAGTGTAGAGACCGGACTTTTGGACTAAAAACGCACATTCAAAGAAAACTTGCCAAGTTTTCTCCGAATCGGAGGAAGTCCTACGATCTGTTGTACGTTTTGTAGGTTTCAGCCTCTTAGTAGTAATATCCTTCAATTTGTGTACAACATGTTTTCGATCAGAGAAAGTACTCAAGAATGCTGATTTCGTTGAAGCACAATGAGTTTGCTCATTGGACAATTGATGTGCATCACAGCTACGTGAGTGCAATTCCTAGTCAAAGAGCTTGTGTGCAATTCTTAGTCAAAGAGGTTGAGTGTTTTCGTCTCTTTATTTGTTCCATAATTTCCATGAATCTCGGCAGAAACCTCCCCCAAGGATTGTCCCCATATTGCCAATAATTCGCACTCTGAATACCAGTCAACATGAATACCAATTGCCCGAATCTCGCCAGATCCGAAAGTTGATAGCTTTCCGAAAAATATCGTGAACCGATACCGAGAGGGTATTGGAATGAAAGGGTCACCATGACAACACTGAAAGACCCAAGATCCTATTATTTAATACTGAGCGCAAATTAACCGTCTCGACTCTTTCTACGCACTTCCAAAATTCAGCAGTCTCTTTTCTTCCAAGCACATTTCAAGAGGTGCAAATTTGCTTCGAAACCCCATCAAAAATCGAATAATCTACGTCATCTTCATAAAATGTACATTTTAATATGAGGGATAGAGAAAACTCTATATGGAAGAAAATCACTTCTCTCCCGGGTTTGACTTATGGCAACTCACCACACCAATTAAACATTATAAAAAGTAGTGAAAGATTCGAATGCAAGCAATCACAAGCTTACAATCTTCTACCTCTTCTACCACCCTTTCTTCTGGTGGAGTCCGATGGAACTGGGGTAACATCCTCAATTCTACCGATTCTCAAGCCGGATCTGGCAAGAGCTCTCAAAGCAGATTGACCACCTGGACCTGGGGTCTTGGTCTTAGTACCACCAGTAGCTCTGATCTTGATGTGGACAGCGGTAATACCAACTTCTTTACACTTGGCAGCGACGTCCTGAGCAGCCAACATGGCAGCGTAAGGGGAGGATTCGTCTCTGTCAGCCTTGACCTTCATACCACCAGTGACTCTGGCGATAGTTTCCTTTCCGGAAAGATCAGTGACGTGAACGAAGGTATCGTTGAACGAGGCGAAGATACGGGCAACACCGAAAACTTGGGAGCGGTCTGATAGTTAGTATTTGAAAAGCACATATGAGAACAATTTCGACGGTGATTGGAGATGATCAGATGGAATGTTCAAGACGAATAATTGAGGGAATTTGAGGGCGTTTTGGAGATTCTCGTTCACACGCTGAGCGGTTCGTCCACATAATGGGTTCGGATAGTTTCGGTACATACCAGCAGACATGTTTACCTAATGAAATGTGTAAGTATGAAAAAATTGAGCCAAGGTTGAGAAATTTTCCTGGGATGGTGAGGGTGTGCACAGGAGTGCGAAAGCGTATCACGTGCATTATCATTTCTAGGGTATGTGCCCTAAATTAGTTAAGAGAAGCTGGAATGCCACAGCATGTAGAACAGCAAGTCGAATAGAAGTACATTGAGAATCACAGCATGTAGAGTAACAGCATGTAGAATAACAGTATGTAGAATAACTGCATGTAAAGCCATAGCAATTGGGTGTTGGATTACGAGTGGCGGACTAAGTAGTCACAATTACTAGCCGTTCGCATTCTAAATGTTCTTATATTAATACACCTAGTAAACGAAACCCAAGATCTTACCAGAAACGTGCTTTCTTCTGGCCTCCTCGTGGTCCATAATACCAGCAGAGGTGGTCAAGATGACGTAACCGAACTGTCTGGCTGGCAACAAGTTGTCAGTCCATCTCTCGATGTCACCAATCTTGACGTTGAATCTTGGGGAAATGACACCACACTTGTTCAATCTACCGGTCAACTGAACAACAATCTTTCCGGATCTGTGGTCGTCAATATACTCGAACTCACCAATGTATCCGTGTCTTTGCATAACCTGCAAAAACTTGATGATGACCTTGGAAGATGGTCTAAGCAAAACTTGACGCTTACCGGTCTTCTCGGCGTTGTTAATGGCGTTCAAAGCGTCAGCAAGGACGGAGGTTCTGGTCATGTTGCTAGTGGTAGATTAATGAAGAAGGTGAAAAATCTTTTGGCTTTTTTCCATGTCGCGCACAGTGCCACGAAAAGACAGTCACAGTAGTGAAATGACCGTCTGTACACAGGCGCGTCAAATGTCTGCAGGCCGTTGGCCTCACACTCTCACTGAAAAAACTTTTCTCTTGCACCAGTCTTTTATTGCCATTGAAGAGTAAGATGCCTGTATGTACAGATGAATCCCATAGTGGAATCAGAGAGAGACCGTGAACAGAGGACTATTAGAGCGATGGTTTGATACCTGCCGAGTCGAGAACAAAATGGTGGAACCGTGAACGTCTCAAATGTCATGGAATGATGAATGGAAAATTTTCAACACTTGAGACAGATTCAAGCAGCTTATTCGATCCCAGCAGTCCATTCAATTTGTCACTGATCCATTACCTCCCGTGAAACGTATACTAACTCTTTAGGCTAACAAATCTTTCAAGACCAAGCAAAAGCTTGCTAAGGCTTCTAAGCAAAACAGACCATTGCCTCAATGGATCAGATTGAAGACTGACAACAAGATCAGATACAACGCTAAGAGAAGACACTGGAGAAGAACTAAGTTGGGAATCTAAGTATGTTCCTACTGGTTTTATGTCATTACATGTACTCATAATGTATAGGGAATACACTTCCTTTAGCTAATACGAACGGCGTAGATGACATGCTGTAGGGCTACCAGAGGTGTGCACCTTTCGAAGGCAAGCGGTGGTTTTTTAATTCGTGGTGTGGCCCAAGTTATCAATGTGAATATCTGAAGCCTTGGTCTTTTATTTACCGAGTGAGGCCAGCTCTCGTCGCTTTCTTCCATCCACTGAGACGGACACAGGAGTAGTTGGTGCAACCAAATGTAGACTCTGCAACCAGAAAAGCCTTCTTCGGTATGATACTAAGACGGCTTTCAAGAAAACGAATGCTACTGTGAAGTCAGACAAACTTCTCAGTTTGCATGCCATTCAGTCTCTAGTTAAATATTGTTCATTCAAATCTAGGTTATATCCTAAACCTCCTCCTCAAACACGGTTTCAATGGGCTTTTCCATGAAAGAAGCATGGGACAACACCGACACAGCAGACGAACCAATCAACCACATCATGGTGGAAATGGGACTGGCCAAGAATCCCAAAGGAATGGCAACAATCAACAAGCCGGTGTATAATTGGGAGGTGTTGAATCTGCCCAAAGGCAACACTAAGTCGTTTCCTCCCAACTTGTTGATTCCGAACAAACCTCCGGCAACAAAAATAATGACAAACAACAACAACAAATTCGTCACCAAAGCGTACACGCTCAATAGCGAGACGATGGCAGCATAGTTAGCTTGGTAGTAGCCCAAGTTGTAGCCGACTCTGCCTTGGAGTTCACCGAAATCTGCCGGTTTAGAAAGTCTTCTGAAGTCAAAGAACTCCTGCGGAGGTCTGACCTTAGATATGGAGGTCAGGAGAGAGCTGACATCACTGCGGATTCTATCAAGACTGAATCTTTCTGCAAACAGAGAAAACTGCGGTTAGTTCTGGTGCCAAGTTTGAGACTGCGATAAGGAAAAGGTGCAAAATCGGAGAGATCCAACGTCGTGAGCCTGTCCCTGCCATTAGATACGTACTGGAATGCTGGAAAGAGAAAGAGCAGCCATGTTGTCAAAGGTTTATCTTGTAACTCACTACGTGTATTCTTTTTTTGGCGTTCGAGCTTTTCGATGCGTGTCGCGGTATAACACCCGTGCACCACGGCCGAGCAAGGCTGAATTGCCTGATGCCGGGCTGTGAAGGAGCTCGGGAATTAGATTAGTTTTCGTAACTTCCGTTATAATACAGGACCACGGCGAGGTATGGGCCCATGGATGGTGCATAAGCTGCTCATTCATGAGTGAATAAACCAAACGAAGAACATTCAACGTCTACTGCAAACCCAAATCCTTTTTCACCATGGCCTTGCAGATTGGGTGGTATGTGGACTCGAACTTGCGGAAGTACTCAATGGCAAGGCCGTGGTCCACGCTGTTCAACAAAACGTAGCCTGGTCTGACGAACTTCATTCTGCCCACAGTTCCGAGCCACTCGCCCAATTTGGCGTAGTATTCCCTGTTCTGTCCTCCCACCTGCACAGCGAACCACCTGAACAACACTTCGGCATTGGACGACGACGAGTAGGCGGAGTAGATGTCACTCATGATCTTCAAGGCGTCCTTGTGGTCGCTCCATTGGAATCCGGGAGTCTTGTCGAAAGACGACATGGTGTCCAAGAACACCACCGACTGGTTCGAACTGAAACCGGTGATGTCGGAGGGACTGAAGATGTTGTGCAAATCGGATTTCGAGGGTGCTTTCAACGTGTTGAACCACTTGTCGGCTAAGGCGTAGCACTGGTCCACCAAAGTGGTGTCGAACTTCGGTTTAACAGGAGGCATGCCCGGTTTGTACAACCAAGTGTCCCAGTCGATGGTGTCCAACTGCTCCTTCTTGTCAGCGAAGAAGTCGTACAATGTGTCCAAGAACTGGTAGGTGTCCAAGGACTTGTACTTGTAGGTGGCGAAGTAATGTGGAATGAACGGGTCGAAAGCTTCCCTGCCCACAACCTGTTCGATGGCGTATAGCAAGTTGAATCCCTTTTCATACGGAACGGTGGAAAATGAATCGTCCGGGTCGCATCTGTCCTTCAAGTTCTGCACCAAGGTGGAGTAGCGAGTGGCGGTGTCTCCCATGGCCTCGATGCTGTTCTCCAAGTCAGCCCACCCAATAATGGCAGAGAAATGTCTGGTAGGCTCGCCGTGGATTGCCCCTAGGATTCTTCTTTCCAAGTACACGGTCCAGCCCTCGTTGAGCCAGAAATGTTCCCATGAACAATTGGTGACCAAGTTGCCGGACCAGGAGTGTGCGAGCTCGTGTGCAATGACGTCGACGTTCTCTCTGTCGCCACTGATCAAAGTGGGCGTGACAAACGTGGCGTTGGGGTTTTCCATTCCTCCGTACGGGAAACTCAGCGGCAACACAAGGGCGTCGTACTGGTCCCATTCGTATGCGTACACCAACTTTTCTGCGGCCTGAAGAAACAGCTCCATGTCGTTCTCGAACTCGTACTGGCACGCTCCCACCTGGGAAGGCTCACAGTAGACATGTGATCTCGGACCAATGGGCAATTTGGTGATGTCGCCGGAAGCCAAGGCCACCAAATATGACGGAATGGGAATTGGCTGGTTGAACTTGTACACTCCGTCGTCGGCGCTGACGGGTCTCCCGCTCATCAAACTAGGGAGTGCAGATCTAACTTGGAACCTATAAGGGGTTTTTACAGCAGGCGTGTCGAAGCATGGGAACAAACTTCTGGCGTGAATGGCCTGGCACTGCGAGAACAAGTACGGCAATTTCTTGCCGTCCGTGGCCTCCTTGTCCAAAAACTGCAACGCTGTGCACTTTTCCGTTGTCTTAAAATCAATCAGCAACTCGATCTTGGCCCCCTCGATTGGGATGGTCAAAGTAGAGCCTAGTGGTTCCTTTCGGTCAGCAACCACGAATTTTTGGGGCTTCCCGTTTACGGAGGATCCCAAAATGGACAAGAACGACGTGTCCAATACAACCTCAGACGCTGTACTCTTGAGATTCAAATCGTACACCACAGTGCCGCTGACTGTCTTCAGATCAAAATCCACATCGAAGGATAATGAGGTCGTGCCGAAGCTGAAATTGGAGTAGTTGGAGAGCGTGGAAGGGTCTGCTTCTGGCGAAATCGCCGGACGATTTCTGTTGACGACGTCCATGGTGGTAGCAAAATGGGTCTCTGGTATTCTGGAGTGCGAATTGTCCCAGATTGATATTGTCTGTGTGCAGGCATGTCGGTGCCGTTCATGTTTGAAGCCGTTTGGAGCCGTTGGGCATTAATGCCGCACGGCCGTTTGAGAAGAAGGCTGTTGCAACGTTGCAGGCGCAATTATGTCAAAACCCCTCAATATCGGTAGGATGGGCCGAGGCTGTGGAAAAATGGCTCGGAGTTGTAGCCCGGTTCTCTGTCTAAGCAGCAATTCTGCACTCGTCGTATCTTGATCTGGCTATTTTTCAATGATCGTTAAAAAAGACTTTTCCGCTTTGGTTATAGCGGACCCGCCGCGAGCAAAAACGGCTCATCGGTTCATGCCGAGTTGCCTCCCCACATTTGCTGGTACCATTTAAGTCTGAATTGTGCCGATGCGCAGACGCAAGTGAAGGTTATTTTACTGAAATGCGTTGCAAGTCACGGCAATTGAACCGGTTGCCGGATTTGTGACTTGTCGTGGTATATTCCAGTGTGAGACTCGATTCCTTCAAAATTCCCGGCTCAAACATTCAATGGGTTCTGAGTTTGTGGTTGTGCGGAGTCAAGAAACTTCTCAAAACTGAATGTTTGTGAGTTGGCCAAATTGGTGAATTGTGCAATTGACGAGTATCGTCATCGCAAGAGTTGAACTGCAAAACACCTTCGAAGTCTTTCGAAATACAACTGGTACTCTCCCCTGATACCTACCAGTGAGTGGTGCACGTGACTCTACCTCACAAAATCTCCTACACTTCTAACAGACCCAGGCCACACTGACCTTGGCAGAAATTACCTTTCAGAACCTCCTTGCATTCGTGCCACACTCTATTCCCAGTTCATGGGCCCACCTGCTACCCAGCCCAAATCAACTGCACTTTTCGAACCCATATCCATGTCCTCCAGACTCGAAAATCCTAAGACGGACAGCACCGTGAAATCCCCGTTGCATCGATTGGAAACGGAAATGGCTCGAGATATGCCGTTTGCAGTGCACGACCACCACGCCATTCATTCCCAGTCTCCCTCAAAAAGACCAGGCGATTTTGACACAGATAGTATCTATTCTTTCGACTCGGTTTCCACGAATGGGAGGCTTCTAGATCGTTTGGACTTGGAGTCTGAGGATTACGACTACGAAGACGAGTACTTGAGAAGAAGAGGGTCCTACGTTCTGGTGCAGTCCACTGGCCGATTATTAGACAGGTTGGGACTAGACGACAACGAAGACGAGTCGTTGAGCGGTCTTAATGCTCAAAGCAGCCAGTTTCCCGACAGATATAAACCCATTCGGGCCAATTCTGCCTTCAGCTTGGAACGCATGAGACAAGCGAATTCCACTGCCAGAGGACCCGCAAGGGCTCTTTCCACCAACGGATCCATTCCCGTGAAGTCCACGTTCAAGGTGGCACAAATGGGAAATTACTCGGTCAACTCTCTTCTGGCAGACATTGCGTCGCATCATGGATCTTCCTCTTCTCTCACTCAAGAACTTCCTTCGCTTCCGCATACACCCATGAGGTTCAACTCTGTGCGTTCGCTTGCGTCGGAGTCGTCCGTAGCAGAATCTTCCGGTGACGACGAAAAAAATGCATCTGTGACGTCTCTGCCGACCATCGACGGGACATTCCCCAGTCAGGTGGCAAGAAGTCCCATGGCTCGGTTTAACGTGAGGAATGTTTCTACCACTTCCACAGCTTCCTCTGCATCCTTGGACGTCTTGTTCAATCCAAACCTGAAGTTTGACCCCACGCTAGAAATTCTCACGAAACAGGCCATGCAGCAAAGAGCACTCGGAAACCACAGAGAGGCGTCGTACCAGCTCCAAACGGCAGCGAACATCCCCAACAACTACCCCAAAGCGATGCACTTGTACGCTTTGGCCTTGCATTTTGGCCATGGTGTGCGACTCAACGAGCAGCAGTCGATCAAGTGGCTCTGCCGGTGCATTTTGGTGTCGTACATTTTAGAAACGGCGACTATAGACACCACCAGTTTGAGCAACTATGTCACCAAACTCAACGAGCTTCACCTGGAGGAAATGGTCAGTTTGGTCAAGAGGAACTTGTCTCTGGAGACGAACGATCCTTTTGACTTGTACGACCGGTTTCTGGCGTTGCCCCTGTCTTCCGTAGGCAAGATTGTCGCCAACAATATAAAAGACAACAATACTGTTGCCGCGGCATACCATCAGCTTGGCAAAGGCATGATACTTGGGCTAGGTGTGGCCAAGGATGAGCCGGCAGGAATGCTCTTTCTAGCCAAAGCTGGGTCTTTGGGCTACGGCGATTCCATGACCCAGCTCGGAGAGTTGTGGAACTCCAAGACCAAGCACCACAAGAAAGACTTGACCATGGCTGCGGCGTGGCTCCGGCTCGGAGAATTGTTTGGCCAGAAAGACATCGGCAACAGCTGGATCTACAAGGAAAAGTACCTAGGCACGAAGAACAGGAAGAGGTAATTTAACGACGCACGAACTTAAGGTTTCCGCTTCGGGGCACACTGGAGGTTGTACCGGACACCTCCATTCATTTCCGAGCCGTAGAGTTCCAAGATTTCTCGCAAGCAGCAGCACAAGTACGCGCAGCCGTCTCGTAAGTCCGAGTAGGGGCCCAAGGGCAAGTAGTACTTGTCCGATCCTGGGGCCAAATGAGTGTTTTGAAGAGTGGTGGGGGCCACGCTTCGGTTGTGCCAGCTTTTCGGGAATATTGTCGCAGGAGCAGGGCAATTGGAGAAAAACGTCTGTGCCTCTGCGAAATGGTCCGCCATGAGGGTGTGGTTTTCGATGATCTTGTGCAAATCGGCGATTGTGTCGTCTTTGGCGGTGCTTTGAAGGGCAGAATTCACTCTCTTGAGCATGAGTGCCTTGATGGTGGAGAGCACTCCAACAAGAAACGAGAGATATGCTTTCTTCTTGTCTTGCACATTGTGTGTCTTGATGTACTTCTCGATTCGCTGCACAAAGGCTGGGACGTCAGCGTACAACGAGGTCCATGCCAATTTCTTCACCTTGTCGTATTCGTGGGCGATTGCCAGACAGAGGAACCCGTCAAATTGCACAATCACAGAAAGAAGAGGGTCCCTGGCTCTGATCTTTTCGGCATGCGCCTGAGCGTCTTTGGCGACCTTGAGCCAGTGAGTTTTTTCCGCGTTCGTTTCCGGCTTTTTGGCCTCGGAGATCCCCAATCCTTGCACCTTCGCAGGCGATTTGGCCCGGAATGTGGTCTTATACCTGGTGAGCAGAGCAAACGATATTCGCAACAAAAAACGAGGTTTTTCGGCGTGGCCGAGCTTATTGATCCACCGCACTTTGCTGTGCGTGCCGTTGCTCAAAACAGACGCCACGGTGGACGGTAGTTTCTTGGGCAGCGGATGTGCTAGTGCACTGGAATTGTCAGATTTCTGCAGATTTTCCGAAAACATTGTAGGCAACGTGGGAGACAACAACGACATGGGCATGTTGTCGATGTCGCTGTCACCCAACTTCTGGAACTCGTCGTCGTCTTCGTGTTCGAACTCTTCGTCGGATTTTCTTAGTTGGTGTGTGCTTTCGAATTGCGGGGGCAAAGTTGGCGAAAGAAGAGTGGGAAGTGCTCCCGTCGATGTGTAAGAAGACACCATGTCGTCCAAATTCCAAGCTGTGGGGGTGATGGTGGCCGAAGAGGGAACAAACGGACTCTGGGATCTTGGACGTTTTGGTTTGACAATGGATTTTCGGATGCCCCGAGGCTCCGACAGCCGTTTCTGTTCCTGAAAGATTGCGGATCTCATGGAAACGTGAGTTTGCGGTGGGAGTGGAGATTCTCGGTTTCTGATACAGTTCGAGAAGTTGCGAAACCGTGAAACTGACCATGCAGTGCTAAATTCGGGCTTCCACTGAGGAAATCTAGGTTTGTGTGGGGCTGGAAAAGAACGATGGGTGACTGAATAATTTGTTTGCCGGAGAAGTTATGCTACTATTTTGCGGTTTCGCTGGGTTCACATACCGTCGATATTTGAACAGGGTTGGCAAAATCCGATACGGTCTCGAGCTCTGGGGCAATTACCAGTGGTTATTGCATCTCCATCTATTTCATCAGATGCTGGAATTTTCATTGCATTGTCCCTGGTGGTATATCTCCATCCTATGAAACACCCGTACATCTCAAGATGGAGCATCTTCACCTTTCACAGAGTTTCCTTACAGGTCCAAGAATGGGTGACGTCTACAACGAAGTGTCTCCTGCTAACTTGGGTAAGAAAAGGAAACTAAAAAAGAATGCAACTCCGAAACCAGCGGACCAGTCCCAGGAACAGCCAGGGTGGCCCCCCTCTCTCCAGGATTTTGTGAACAGAAGCTTCCTGCAATCGGAGAGTCTCAGCGACAGCGAGAAGACGAAATTCGGAGCTCAGATGCAGCTGCTCATGGAAATGGCCGTTTCCCAGAAGAAAATCTGGTCGAATCGCTGGGAATTACAGAGATTACCGGTTTTCGACGAAAGTGTGGCCTTGGATTTGTACGAAAACGTTGTCCCCCCACGTCTGGAGCACAGTACACCGCCCCCAAGACTTTCAGGGGGCGAATTTGACTCGAAAGAACGGAAGAGACAAAGAATGGCCCGGTTCGGCGACACGAACAACTCTCCGAGTGTCCGGGACACTCCAACACAAAATGGCATCATCGTGGGAACACTGACGGACCTTGAAAAGCGTTATCTCCGTCTCACCTCCGAGCCCGATCCTGCAAGGGTGCGTCCGCAGCCTGTTCTAGAGAAATGTGTGCCGTTTGTGGTGAACAAATATCGCCAAGAGAACTCGCTGTATCTGTATGTCAACGACCAGCTCAAAGCGATTCGGCAAGATTTGACCGTCCAGCATATCAAGAACGACTTTTCGATCCATGTATACGAGACCCATGGCCGTCTTGCGTTGGAAAACAACGATTTGGGTGAGTTCAACCAGTGTCAATCGCAGCTCAAGCATTTGTACGACGCCAAACTCAAGAAATATGCCGCATACTACGAGAGCACCTTCGAGTTCACGTGCTACAGGATTCTTTATTTGCTACTAACAAGCAACTACTCCCAGATCTGTCGCATGAAGTTGGAGATCTTGGCTGGTGACGTCCACAAAGAACCCGTCAAGGCCACCCACAGAGAGTTCCGCACGTGCGTCTACGAGGCTCTCAATCTACTAACACACATAACACAGGGAAATTACCACCAATTTTTCAAGGTGTACCGTTTATTCCAGACTACGCAAAGCATGAGTTTGGGGACGCATCTTCTCAAGCAGTTTATGGCTCCCAAGCAGCGTTTGATAGCACTTCACACCATGTGCAAGGCGTACCGCAAGATTCCAGTGGAATACTTGCAATCGGAGCTTGCGTTTGGAGACGACGATACATTTGACGACTTTGCACAAGGGCACAAACTCTCTACGTTCATTTCCGGAACTGAATTTGATTTTGCTGCTGCTCGTCCAACCCTTCAAAGCATTGTGGATAACGGGAACTTCAAGAGGGTGGACATCAAGGGACAGGTCTAAAAAAGGAAGGAGCTACTGCCATCAAGGGACAGGTCTAACTAAAGGAGGGAGCTACTGCCATCAAGGCAAAGTTATTTCTCTGGCTCTCGTCTGTGCTGTCCATGTAGAATTGGATCTTGCTCGTCACCTTGTCGTCGTCCAAAATGTGAGCTTCTGGTGTGGAGACACCAAGGTCCACAGGACCTGTTCTCCTTCCGTCCAATTCGTACATGTGGCCATCAGAGCCCTTGATGTACGTTATGAAGTGGTATTCCACCAGCTCGTTGGCATCCGGCGCATTTGTCTGGCCCTGGGTGCCGTAATTGGAGTCGAGTTGAATGTTCTGCTCCAACAGTTCCACCAACTTGGCCATCTCCTCCTCGGATATGTCCGTTCCGATCTGCAGAAGCAACAATTTGTTCAAAACCAGGTTCTGCACTATAAAATCCCGAGGCAAGTTGGCCAAAATATGGAGCAACGCATACAACCCACACCCGTTGCCAATTGTCTGTTTGAACCACGTAACACTTTTCGAGTCGTTGGCTACCGTGCTGTCCTGGTGTTTTCTGTACTGCTCGTAGGATTCGGTGATGGGGAAGAGCATGATGAGGGCTATAACCGGCTTCGGTAAGAAGGCTAGCAATCCTGGATCGGAGATCGAGTACACATCCTGGAACAGAAGAACCGGCGAGAGTCCGATCTTGTGAGCCAACGAATTGAAGATGTCCGGGTTGGACTCGAGGGGAATTACACGTTTGGAGTCAGGCATTGTGGTTGAGTCACCTAGAAGTGAGAGTGAAGAATTGTGGAGGCCATGTGCAGGTGCTTAGCAATGGTGACTACATGACACCAATTCATTCAATTTGGAAAAGGCGATACATTCTAACGTTTGTGGTCGCGTAATTGAATGGCCACATCGTCAGTTTCTGTTTAGAAAGAGTGTTCGTTGTTTTGATCTAATCAAATAGTGGAGTGAATCCTGTACAGACGGCGATCCTCATCGTTCTCTGTCATATCCAAGTTTCTGGCACACTAAATTCTTTCTGACAGTACACTCTAGTCAAGCGAGATTCAGGTGCTCGCTAATGCACGCTTTATCATTTCTAGTGGCTGTTCCGCTACTAGCAATTTTCCATGGATTGCTTTTCAGCACCCAGTATGTTTTGCCTTTTGAAATATGGGACTTAGCTCGCTGTGCCAGAATAGCTATGGTGACGCAGTTTGTGGTTCTGCTATTCCGTTTTGTGTTGGTGGTTCGCTCTAAGATGGTCCATTATTCGAAAAGAGCGGCAAAATTGCCTTCCTTGCCGCCAGAGGGACATGTGGATAAGTTTGTGGTTCCAATGGCCGAGGAAATCGTCAAATTCTGCGTGATATGCTTGTTTTCCAATGGTAGAGCCTTGTCAGCTACACACGTTTACGTTGTGGCCCTAGTCTATGCTTTGAACAAGCTAGTTTGCATTCTCTTCACTTTCTCCCCTTTGCATCACTCTGTTCACTACAACAAGTTCAACAAACTTCACCAAATATGGCAGGACGGCGAATCACTACCGGCGTCCAAGATTCCTTCGTTTGGCATCGACCAGGAATCAGGCTGGAAATCCCGTCTTTCGGTGGACTCTTCCGACTCTGGAGCCACCCTCAATAATGTGCCAGAACCAGCAGAAACCCCAGTGTTCAATTTAAACTCTTTCAGCACGTCGCTCGCGAAAGCTAAGCTGATGCCTATTCTTGGATCTGACAGAATTCAAACTCATCATGACGTGATTGACCGTTTGTACTCTGTGTCGCCAAAGAACACCTTGCACTTGCAGGAAGCCGACTCCGATTCCGACGATGACGTGACACTGTACATTATTTCTGGCGAATCCGACTCGGCTGACTCCGCTTCCCTCCATACCAATGGAACTCATCTTGGTGGTGGTGGAGGAGGCAACTTCAAGTACAAGTTTCCGGACGGATCCAAACTACGTTTTGGTGGTGGAGCTGGCTTCGACTATCAACATGACACTCCTGAGACAGACCCTCCTCGCGACGGAAGTTGTTCTGAGTCTTCTTCCTCATCTACGGTTACCAGTAATTCTTTTGGGGAACGTGAGAAGGAGTGGCTCCGGCCCTTCCTCTTGTGGTTTCGGTGGTTGATTCCTATTCACGGTGACAGAATGCCTACGGATATCAACACCAACCAATCGATCCAGAAAAAGTTGTCGACCTACACCATGAATAGCGAGGTGCTCTCATTAAAGTCAAAGGATTCGAGAAATTATGGTACCTTCGACTTGGAAAGTCAGGACTTCAAGGCAAGAAATAAGAACGTACACACCTTCTACCGCTTTGCAAGGTTTGCCAACAAATACTTCGACTACTGGTCCCCCAACTTCTCTGACCTCATCCGCGATATCGATCCGGCTTTCATGAGATTTGGCGTTACGTTGCCTGATTTCCCCACCTTCTTCTTCCTCATTTTTGAGGTGAGCATTTGCTTGTGGCAGTTTGCCTCTTCCTTGCTTCTTGCCTACCCCATTTTGGCCCAAGAGGTGCACATCTGGAACTTCATGGCGTGCGTTGCGCTGATGGTGGTCTGCAAGCTCTTCTGCTGCAACTATTTGCACTTCCAGTCCACTGTCTCCTACAAAGTTGCTTTGGTACTAGAGCTCTTTGTGAACCTGAGCATGTTCTGCTCTTGCTTGTATTATTACTCCCATCTTTGAAATGTCCCCCCTGCACTAATAGAATAACAAATTCACAATAAATAGTCTATTTGTTGGTGAACACTTTCACCAAGTAACTTTCGTTGGTGTATGTGAACCCTTTGACGTGCAAGATGTCCCCCGGGCTCTTGCTGACTGGGAAAGCTGACCTATTTTCCGGAGGAGTGAATGGCATACCCGTGAACTCCTCGTCGAAATTCTCCGCCAAAATTGGATCCGTTATCACTGGCAAGATTGGAGGTAAAATGTCGTCATTGATGGTGTGGCTCATGAGGTGGTCCCAATTGACGTAGCGAAAGAACCTGTGCTGTTTTAGCTTATTGAAATCACCATCGATATCAAATCGTTTGGCCGGATTGGGCTGGAGAAGTTTGCGAAGAAAGTCTTTCGCATCCAACGAGAGATAGAACGGAAACTTCAAGTGCTTCTTCGAATGAACCACTTTTTCCATTATCTTGTCATTTGTGTGGCCCGTGAATGGAGGTGCTCCTGTGAGCATGTCATACGCCACGCAGCCTAAAGACCACCAGTCCACGGAGAAATCATATTCTTCGCCTTTGATGACTTCTGGCGCCATGTACTGCGCGGTTCCAATCATCGAGTGTTTTGACTCGTCGTCAGACGATTCTTTGGACAATCCAAAGTCTGTAAGAACCAAATTGCCGTCCAGATTCAACATGCAGTTTTCTGGTTTCAAGTCTCTGTAGATCACCTTCAAGCTTAGATGAAGGTACCGTAGAGCCAAGACAATTTGAGCAATGTAGTAGGAAGCATCCTTCTCGCTCAAGTACTTTTGCTGAGCCAAGTGATGGAAAAGCTCACCGCCGTCTAGGTACTCAAGAATGAGGTAAACCTTATTGTGGTCCTGGAAGGCGTAGTAGAGACTGACAATATTAGGGTGGTTGACTTTCTCGAGGATTGTTTTCTCGTTGAGTGTCCGTTGGTAGTTTGTCTTGTGGACCTCGTTTGTCTCGTTAATGATGAGAGACGCTTTCCTTAGTTGCTTCTGCGCAAAAAGGCGACCTGTAGCTAATTCTCTGACCAAGAGGACCTTGCCGTACGAGCCTTGGCCCAACACCTTTATAGCTTCGAAATCATTCAATTTTGGTCGGTAGTAACCCGGATTGCTGGTGATAGAAGGAGAAACAAACGATTTACTGATGTCAACCTCGTACGAAGATGAGTACTTGGAAACACTGCTCCGTCTTCTTGCGGTCATCGGAATAGGGCGCGGTGGAAGTTCAGCCAATGTATCGCTGTCTGTAGAAGATTCGTTTTCTTCATGTGGTATGTCATTAACTGCAAAAGCAGGAATAGGTAAATCTTCCAGTTCAGATAAAAGTCTATAGTTGAGTTTCTGGAAGCCAGCGGACAAGTCCGACTCGTAGTCGTCCATAGCGAAGATGTCAGCCATTATTGTGAAAAAGTTTGCGTCACTTACACTGGAAAGAACATGTGGTCTGATATGGAACTAATCGATAATACATTTTCGATATGAGGCTGCGAATATTCGGCAAATTGAGAACGTGACCACGCATTTAAATCTACCTCAGAGCCAGCCATATCACATAAGCACTAGTCCTCAAAATGGATTCGGCGATGTGTATTTAAATAGTCCTGCTACTCACGGTCTTCACTTAGCGCAAGTTGCCTTCACGTATATCTTGCTCTTATTCTGGAGATAGTCCATCATTAAGTCTCCGTAGAGCATGGCAAAGGAAACTGCCCTGTTCTTGGGGTCTTTTAACGTCACCGGCTGCAAGCTATTGTCCGGGAAAGTCATGACTATTTTTATGTCATCCACGTTGCACTTTTTCCGACTAAGTTGCTTGAACACAATCACGTCTACTATATCTTTAACACTCAGGAGCTTGTCTTTTCGAAGTCTCAACGCCACGACATCGTCGTGGAAAAAGATTTTGAGTTTCAACACATTTGAAGGCGCTGTTGGGGCAAACGACTTTTCTCTCCGAGTAGCACTCTCCTTTCTAGCCGCTAGGGTGCTTGGAGGTATTCTCAAGTCCGCCGAAGGCGAGGAGAAGTTGCGTTGTGTGTATTTGGGATTGAACTCTGAACCTTCTTTTAGTGTTTTGAGAGATTTGAGGTCCGTCATGGAATGTCTGCTATTAGACGGTCTTTGGGTACTTCGTATTCTCCTTACTGTAGGGCTGTTGTTGACATCGGACTCGTAAGGAAGCGGTGGCGTCTCATAACTCGATGCTGGGCGGGATTTTTGCAAGGTCTTGGTGTCATTAGGCTTGGTTGACTCAAGAGAATTGGGGCTGTTTGGGACTGAGTCGAAAACAGAGGACCCTCCGTCGGATGCCTCGCTGTCACTTTCCATATGACTCTTTTTGGGGTGCCTGAGATGGAACATTATGTGGTACAGAGGAGACTTCAGAAAGTATTGGGGAAGTCTGAATGTTTGCAAGAGAAAAGCAGAAGCAGTAGGTGCTCTTAAATTTTGATACTGGGATGGGGAAATTAACTGAATAATGCAGGACTACAGGGAAGAAACCAGTATCGCTCAAACAGCTGGTCAACTGCCCTTTGTTCTCCTGAGGAGCGTATTCAGCGAAAATAAAATCGCTAGTACAGCTGCGTGCAGTTCGGGCGTCCATGCATTGTGAACAATTTCATGCTGGCTGATTCCCGAAGGAGGCTTTATTTACTTGTTCCATGAAGGGACTTCCACGCATGTGGGGTTAAATTCTGGGTGCTCAAGTGCGCCGGAACTTGCAGTTTTCACCAGTAGAATCCACATACTACTCACTGATGTCACTGAAGTCACTGAGGCAAAACCCTGCATCCTGCAGAATGGTTCAAGAAAAATACCTTCGTTATCTCTCAAATCCAGATGGAAGGCAAAATTATTTATTTTCATCCGCATGGGGATTCGGGGGCTTTCCCCAAAGTTAAAGGATTTCTAAGGTAACTTCGATTGAGACAGAACTAACTTTCTTTAATGCCGCCATGCATAATCCTCCTAAAAAATATGGTGCATGCGTTCCCCGGTTAGTGCATGTTTCTTGTCTGTTTTTGTCTAGCCGTTAGAACTGTTGGAGCCGACAGGAATAACCGAAGTACCCAGGTCGTTGTCGTCTACAATCTCGTGCAGCATGTGTAGAATCCTCGATTACTCTGTACCTTTTCAAAGACCCTTTGGCGCTTCAAATCAATCTCAGCTGGCAATGTTCCCCCAACTCTCGAAACCACTTTGCCAAGGCGCCAGCAGTATTTCAGGAACTTGGGCGATAAGCTGCGCTAGCGCCACGCAGATTCGGCGACATTTTTCTACTTTCCGTCGGAAATCGCTGAAATTGGACAACAAAGGGGCTTTGCATGAATCATTCCAGGTGATATATGCATTTGTTTATTATCGCCTATGATTAAGTCCGGGCCCTTTGTAACCGTAAGTTTACCTTAGACCGAGTTTTCACATACTCCAAGACCTCGGAGTCGGTCATGTTCTTGTCGTGATGTTCCAATGGTCGGAGCTTGTAGTGATGAATTAAATTGGAGTCTTTGTAGATCTTGAACAGAAGGAGTTTCTTCAATGTCATGAGTGTCGTAAGTTCACTTCTCCGTACCCTCAACACAATCTTGTCGTCTTCCTTGTTGCACAAGGCAACTTTGACCTTGATATATTCGCCAGTAGCTAGGTCTGGAGAACCACTATCACCGATAATGGTCGAAGAAGACGACGAGTTGGAAATGAGTATTTCCTTATGCATTTTGGGTTGGAGTGGACTGAGGTCAAAGTCACATTCCTCTTCAATTATGTGTGTTGTGGGACTGGCAGCCGTATATGGCTGTTCGAACGCATGGTCTAGCACCGGAGTTCTGGGCTCGGGGGTACTGGAAGATTTCAGCGTGGAACCGGCGGACATAAGAGAATCGGTTCCGCTGGAATAATGCATCTTCGGAGTACCAATGGTACTTGTAGAACCATGGCTGGCATGTTGTGAATGTGGCGCTGCATACTCCAGAGGGGCTGGAATGCTTACTCTCTTTCCAGACCCGGAAGAGGTTCCCCGGCGTGGAGAGTATGTGTTAATCAACGAAAGGCTTTCTTCATCGTCGTCGTAACCAGCAATTAAGGAGCCAAAGCTGGAGATTGTTTGCGAGCTCTTGGATTCTGTCATGTGCGGCACTTCTGCCTGCTTCGTCAGCAAATGTATGTGAGACATGTTCAAGTGGGACATGTTCTTCGGGCTAGTGTACTTGGACAAGTCATTGAAGGATTTTGTTCCGGAAACGAAAGAGCGACCCAAGCTAATTGGAGGTAGTGGGGCAGTTGGAGAGAACTTTCGGGAAGGGTTGAGCATAGCAGTAATGTTGATGGAATCTTTGAACAAGAGATCATTGATTTGATCTTCGGAAGGAGGAATTTCGTTGGCACCTACTTCGACTCTCTTGAATTGCTCGTCGTTAATGAACTGGAGCATCTCCTCGCATTTGCTTATTTCTGGGATGTTTAGGAGCTGGCTGAAATAGTTGTCAAGCTCTCTGCATCTTTCAACCAAGTCCAGCATGTGGGAATTGTCGGATTCTTTCCATGGAACAGGAAATCCTGAGCTGGTAGAAGCAGTTCTCATTGGTTTAGGTAAGCTGGGAAGCGCTTTGGAGTAGATGGAAATCAAGCAGATATGCAAGTTGTAGAAGTCCTGATAGTACTTTCCAATAAACACTTGTTTGCCCGACGACATTAGGATATCCATTCGGTACCAATAACGAGCTTTGGAGTTCTGTAAGACGTTTGTGATGGCAGTCAACCGGGGGTATTCAGGTTCTTGGACTTGGTTTGCTTCATTCAACCACTCTATGGAAACAGGATTGGTCACGTCATTCACAGCAATCTCAACATACAGAGCGGGAATAAGACCACTGGCATTTCTGTCGATCCGCTGGACCATCAACCAGCCATTCCCCGGTCTGTCGACTAGTTTGAGATAATCATTAGCATTCACGGAAAGTTCCGCCGGTGATTCAGCTCTGAAGGAATAATTGACTTTGAAGATGACAACCGGTGCGGCGTTGTTGGATCTGAAGACTGGAAACGATGCTGTCTGAGGACTGGTATTGGGAGATGCGGATATGGGCGACGAAATGGAAAGTTTCTTCAAGTTCTTGAACGACTTGTACTGCTTTGAAGTGAAAACGCCAGACGACATGTTGTGGCGGCAAGGAAGAAGTCAGCGAAGTTGTAGGATTATAACAAACAATCGAACCAGCGGGAATACACGAGTGAATTAGCCGGAGTAAACAGTGTTGCACATGAAAAAACTCCAACAATGGAAAAAAACTAAACGATTCAAGTAAATTCCAAAGAAAGGTTTGCAGATGCAGTAGTATGGCTCACAAGAAAGGAAGAAGAGGTTCCGGATTTCCCAGAATTTATCTGAGGCCAGGTGTTAATCTGGGTAGCAAGACCAGTAGCGACCCTGATGCGCATGTCACTGCGTTGACTTATGCATGCCGCGCCTTGCGTCTTCTTTTGTCTTACAAACTGAAACGCACAGGAATTTTAGAACTTGCTGTCCCTGGCTGAAAATGTCTGCATTTGGAAATGCATGGGAACATTCGGGAATTCGTGGACGTTGTTATACGTTAAAGTTTGGCGATTTGAGAATTCTTTTTAGCAATGATTTAGAGTACTATACCCGGCTTGGATTTGCCGACTGTGACCTGGAGTTCTTTGCAGAAATGATGCCACTGGGGGTGTGCACGGCCAGATATGCTTACGACATTCTTGGAGAGACTGTGATAAGCGAGGGTTCACTGCAGGATCCAAAAAAACGAAATTGGCTGATCTCGTAGTTCATTCGGCAATGTCCTGTTGATCGCATTGAACAACGGTATACATTGAAGAACAGGTGCACATTGAACAACAGGTACACATTGCACAACCTGTTGTGCACTTCGACCAAGAACGGGTAAACTCGGCTATTATTTCCAAATATTATTGTTGTGGAGGAAAATCTGAAATTCATTTTCGCACCAGTGTTTTGTGAACGACCTGTCGCTCACATTCTCACTGCATTCTCCAACTATTCCCGTGTGCGTACACACAGTCTCTTCATTCCTGGATATTTTTTGTTTTCTTGCTGGTTGTCTTTTTCTAACCATGGATGTGATTATCCGCCTCTCGGAGTTAACCCTGCAATTACTTAGGCGGTTTTGCATACTACACAATTTCATGCAAAATTGATCGGAAAATAATACCATGAGCCAATCTCGGACCCAAACAAACAAACAAACAAACAAACAAACAAACAAACAAAGTAAAACATCCGCCGAGCTGAAATTATCCCTATCCATCATGTGATAAGCAAATGCACATTGTCGGTGGCCCTTAAATACCCTAGCACATCAACGTCTGGGGTATCAACCTCGTGAAACGATTCACTATTAGGGAGTTTGATGTAGAGATTTTTGAATGCAACCTTCTCTTTAACAAGCCTCTTGAACTCGTCCACTGAGGAAACTTCGGGCTTATTCACTCTGACATTAACCAAATCGTTGGACTGCGTTTTGATCGTGCATCGGATCTGAGCGAGTTGCAATTGCGGCGTCTTGGGTGCTTCAGTTTGATTGAAGCTTGTTGGAGACGCATTAGCAGACATTGACCCACTGGTCTTCACTGTGTGAATTGATTGGGATCTGGCAATGTCTTCCTGTGAACTCTGTTTTCTTTGAGAAGTGGACAGAACTCTGGTTGGCTCACGGGTGGACAACGACCTTTTGGCACCTCCAGGTGGGTTGAGTGTGAATGCTCCAATCTGCTGGTAGTGATTATAAGTGTTCTTGGTCTTGGAACGTTGCAACCCCGGAACAGCAGGTTGAGTGTTTTTTGTGTTCTCCCTTCCACCAACGGTATTCGACCTTTGGATTGTGTTACCTCTCCTTATTTCAAACTTGGGGCTGTCCCCGGCTTGTTGTTTCGGAGTCGGTGTCACAGAAACTGATCCAGGTAACACGCGCTCGTTAATGTCCACATTGGACTCATTCAACGGTTCAGGCACAATAAGGCCTGGTACGTCATTGTAATTCGTGTCCAACCACAGCACCAAAGGTGAACAGATCTGGTAATGCTTGTTCAGGATAAGTTGATTAACATACTCATGCAAGTCCTTACATCTTTGTAAAAGCAAAGCACTGAGGTCGGTAGAATTCCTATTGTTGCTAGGAATTGGTTCTGGAAGCCGTGGCAACTTAAGGGATTCACCAGAAGCGTCTTTGGGCTCCGAATTGTGCAAAGCATCAAGTAATGACACGTGCAAATCGTAGAAATCCTGATAATAACGGCAGAGGTAGGCACGCTCTCCAGTGCTGTAAGTGATGTCCAATCTGTACCAGTAACGATTCTCATACATAAGGAAATTTGTAATCGACGCGGAAATTGGGTATGGCTTGTTGTTGATGGTAACAGGACTATTGTTTTCAAGCAAGCTCTTCACTTGGGCGTCTGCAAAAGAATTCTTGTAATCCTTATCAGACTTCGAGTTACCCACTTCATGTAACCACTTCTCCGTAATCGGGTTATTTGGGTCATTTACTGCAATGTCAACGTACAACGAGGGCACCAACCCCGGTGCAATCAACTTATCGATAAACTTTACCAAGACCCAGCCGTTACCGATTTTATCAAGCAATTTTAGCACGTCGCCTTTCTTAATCGTGAGTTCAGTGACGGACTCTGCGGCGAAATCGTATTTGGCAACAACAATAATGTTAGACTTGAGCTTGCAGTTCACCTGGCCCGCGGTGCTGGGCCCTGAGATCTTTAAATCCTTCACACCATGTGGAAATATCTTTGACATGTCTTATCAGGCACAAACACGGTGGTTTGGAATCTGGGGAAACGTGGTGGAAAGAACAATAAAACGGGAGAAAAACTACCCACGCGACATTAATGTTTGAAACTGGAAAGGCGCTATCACCAAAACGACGCGGCTGAAATCTGTCACGTGATGATACTGGCAATAGTCCCGCCTCGTTGGCTTTTTGTTGTGCTACCATTGGATGTGATATCGCTATCTCTGTGTTTGGTAAGTGTTCAAGGGTGCGATGGTTGGCCAAATTGTCAACAAATACGATTGTTAGAACACTTGACAGCCGCGAGCAGTGAATACGGGAAACGCGATCGAGTGCTTTCATTTGCCTCACTTTTTTCTCTTCAGTCATGCCTGCTTTGCTTCATTTGCTTTCACCGATTCCCGCTATAGTCTCACGCATTCGATTCTGGTGATTCAGCTTCTTCTTGGCATGCCTGAAATGAACAGGATGCAAAAGTGTTTGAGATTCCTCAATTCAACCTGCGCAGTGCAGCAAAACGGAGTCTGCATCTGTCTTTCCTCTCAACGTAGTACGCCAATTTCACCTCACAATATTCACCTCAACACAGAAACCTTGTTGAGGAAGATTCGAATGATGTTCTCGATTGAGAAAATACTGTTCGTCAACAAATGCTTTGCGACAATGGACAGATAGCTTTCAACTTCTTACTACAAATAGGGTTTTGCGCTAATCACCCAATTTCCAATTCACCAAGCATCGCGTTGACTCAGCGCAGGAATCCTGAACGGTTTGTACTCACTCGCTTCTACAAGGGAATGTCTCCAGCACGCGAACCGTGGTGGCATAGGCCAATACGGATTTTTTAATGCTGTATCTTTCACTCTCCTTCCGGCCATTTTTGCTTAACCAAACAGATGTAAACTCGGTCTCGCTGGTATTCCAGAAGTAAAAATATGTGAAGAGGAAAGATATATCGCGAAGGCGATGAAAATTTTTATACGCGTGGTCGTGCAGAAGCCATTAGGGCTATGTAGCAGCAGGGTAACACTGATTGTTGAACCTGCAGTATGGGCTTAGGTTTTCCGAGTATCTTCAACAGAAATTTGGGCCAAGCCGAATCTCTCTCATAAGCGAGATTATCATGCATCCGTGCATCAATATGGTGAGATCTTAAAGATTTAGTCTTGTTGACCGGAAGCATAACACCGCTGTTGACCAAGAAAACGGCTCGAAAATTCCGAAATATCGTATTTGGCTCCTGAAAGGGCGATTATCTTCTGTATTAGGAAATGTTCTCAGATCCAACTCCCGATTCACTAATCATTTCCCCTTTGGACCTGTATTTGCCGATCTTTTAACGAAGCGGCGTTTACAGGAATAATGGCCTTTTTGAAGCACTTTTTCGTACTTAAATCGCACACAGGTAAGACCACCCTGTCGGTTATTAGACCAGCGCGGACTTCTGCAGCACGTGCGCCGAAGCTCCCTAAGCGACGCAGAATAGAGTTATGGGTCAATACAAGAATCTTGAAGCCTGCGATGAGTAGAACAAGCCTCCAATGGCTTTCATCTTGCAAAGTTTAGAAGGCTGGGCTAATTCTTTAGATTCAGCAGCTGCATTGTTTAGTCCGCTGTCTGTGGCAAAGCCTCTCATCATCTTCAAAAGCACAGGAATTGAATTTCGGAAGTATTTCTCCACTTTGGCTGCTGGTCATTTTTCTTAGCACTGCCGATTGAAAAATTAAGCACTTCAACCATGGTAGTTTGCCACTCCGGTAGAGGTTGAAACGGGAAAGTCCTATGCGAAAGATGCTGTGGCCACGACTAAAGGTTAGTGCCAAAAATCGACTGAATTATCGCTATGGATTCAGCAAACTCAAACTGTATTATGTACCCCAAATGCGATCACCGCAGTATGCATTTCATTCCATGGCATGTGTTTGTGTTACTCTTGGCACAGTGGGATTTGCAACCTGCAGCTGTAAGCGAAATTGCAACTTTAAACGTGGTTGGAGGACAGAGTAAGAGGGGCCACAAAGTGGTTACTACTGCAATTATTTACCAGGGAGCTCACCTGTTTTCAGGGCGAACCTTGAAATGAAATTTGTCACGTCTAAGCCCCAGGGACAAAAAAACAATAAGGGGAAACCAAAATAAAATGCTGTATATGCACTTCGCAAAGCGTTTGAGTAGTGCGTACAGGTCGATGCATGCTGTGTATTGACTTAAGAAGTGTACATAAGCTCGAACTTCTTTGATCGACGCTGTTGTCACACCATTTAGGTAAAAGAAGTTGCGCCCACAATTGAATTCACGTTATCTTTCTGGACCACACCTGCCTTTAGACCGCGAAGCGTAATTGCAGTACTTTTAATCTGGGTTTCCCCTGTTGATTTTTCTTTTATCTTGCTTCTTCGCTGTAGAATATCGTTTCCTTCTTTATTCAATTGCCCTTGGTGGTCCATTGAACTCGGTGATATTCCAGCTCTGACTGTCACACGTTTTGCGGTCAAGATCCATTGTCCATATTCTTTCACCTCCGTCTTACAAGTGTCCATCTTCAGTCACTTTCTCAAATTTTCCATTGGTCTCTTCTCCTCGAGGACGGGTATCTGCGAAGATCTTGTTTCAGTTAATTTGCTCACTGGTCTGGAAGCCAACCTCGCATATTCTTGCCTGCTTGTGTCCGCCTCATTTTCCCCTCTGTGCTTGCATTTAGCACCATTGCGATCTTTAGCTTTGTCACTATTGCCGTGCCGTGTCGCCCTCAGTCTGCCCAGACTTTTTAAAGCATCTTGCTAGATTTCGTCCATTTGCCGTTGGACAATTCAATCCAACATTTTTCAAGTCTCCTCATTGACATTCCCGCCCAAATTCCCTTGTTAAGCACCTTGGGCTATTTTGGACAATCGCAGCGAACCTCGCATATCCTTAAAATTCCCCTGTTTTGTGCTCATAACCCGCGCTTGTTCGCACCCATTATGGCTGAATCTGTTAGGAATTCCCCCAACAGCACCTCGGGCTTCGGCATGGCTTTACAGGCCAAGGACACTTTGTTAAACGACCTGGCCATTCCATTCGATTTGTTATACTCCGTGCCAAATTTGGAAATGCTTGCGAAATCGTACCCATTTCAGTTCAATCACCTCCCACCAAGCCAGGTTCAATACCCTTTTCTTGAGCCCCACCACTTTCTGGATGACACCCACAAACTCCAAATGCAATTCTACCAGGAGCTGCGAAACCAGCTGGTAAGACAAGACCTCATGGAAGTGCCTGTTTCCTTCTCCGGTCTCAATACTCCGCAGTGCACTCTGACCAATCTTGCAAGACCTCCCCACAGCTCTGGAAGCACCATCACTGATATTAATGAGTACAACGACCCCATCATCGCCACATCAGAGTCTTATTTTCCTGCTTACACTTCAGGGCAAATGCCATCTCTGAATGTCGATTCAAAAATGAGTGTCTTATCAGACTACTTGGAAACTTCGGAATTCGACCATTCAGTGACCACCTCCATGTACGACACTGGCCTGTCTTTTCAAGCTTACTCTTTGTCGGACCCTGGTGTGTCTCGCCTATCATTTGCATCTACACATCACACAGCCTTCTTGCACCTTCCGCATACCCCAGTCTTTGGAGATACTCCCATTTTTTCTGAAAGTTCAGTTTTGACTCCAAATTCCTCCATCGCTGAAGATGCTGTCCGTTTGCTGTGCCCACCAAAACTCCACCAAAACTCCAGTGTTTCCAACAGACCACTTCAAATGGTCGGAGCTGAATCTTTCCCGTCTTCTGGTCACTCTCTAATTAATACTACACAGCCACTTGCTACACAGCCACTTGCTGACGTTTCTGTGTCTAAACCAACCAACAAAAGACAGAAGACAATGGCCAGAGACGAAAGTCGCAACAACGCAACACCCAAAAAACACACAAGAAAACATACCTTGGCCCGGTCAAGAAACGGATGCTGGGTTTGCCGCATCAAGCATTTGAAGTGTGATGAAACTCGTCCCGTTTGCAGCAACTGCACTCGATTTGGTATCCAATGCGACTACTCCCCAAATAGGCCAAGCTACGTCTCAAACAGCGAGCTTCGGAGACAAAAGTTGGAAGCCACTACATCCCTGAAAAGACGCCCTCGCCCAGTGACAAGCCAGGCTCAAAAATAGCGAAACATGTCAGGCGACAGCTATATTTCCTCTTCGGTATCTACATTTGACTTCGACGCAACCTCACCAAGTTTTATTTTCTCTGACACGCCCCTTACACAATGCTTGGCATATTAATAGATTTTAACCACCTCAACATTGTAGAGCCTCAGCGAGGCGTGCATTGAATGGAACAACACTTCGTATATTCGGGATCTGCACAGAACCGAGCTTAATCGCCTTGTGGAAATCTTTAGGATCTGCTGCGGCTCTGCTGAACTGAGGAACTCATGCAGACACAGAATGCGAGTCAAAATAAAGACCTCAGGTGCCAATTCCCGAATTATCATCCCAAAGTGCATGTATTTACTCCCATTCGGGAACCTGAATCCGCTTTCGGATTATAAGGTTTCCGTTGCATGTACCGTCGATCGTACGATCAGCAGCCTCAAGTTCATCTCCCTGAACGAGGTTTTCAGTGTAAGCTGAACGGTAGTCCACCATAGTTATGTAGTCTCCCTCAAACCCTATCCAAGGACCGTGGAGGGGATCCATGAGATATGGGTAAGTGTAGTCGGTAAACTGTTCTCTTTCCTCATCCACGGTCGAGATTTTCCTGCGGTGCCTGGTACCTGCGCTGTAAGGTACGGAAAAGTCGCCGTCTAGAAGCATCGAGCTTTCAGAAGGGAGAATGTCGCCGTCGGCGTTTGTGTCGTGGTCAGGTAACGTCATACCAGCGCTGCTCTGCAATAAGCTATTGGAGCTTGCATTGACACCACCACTGGGGGTCGTGATCAGCAGGGTGTCATCATCGAATTCTTTGTCAAAGTCTAAGGGGTTTTGGATGGCTCGCAAGGCAATGAAACTGTGGAGCGGTAAATAATACCTCTCGAAATTCCAGGCAACAACAAGCGTTACCAAAAATAGCGGCGTACATAAAACCGACAACAAAATGGCGCCCTCGAGTGCCAATGTGCCACACATGAACAATTGGAAGATTATGAGCCCGAAAATGAGCCTCCGGAAAATCATGGGCCACACCTTTCCTGTGGAGTGAGGAGGATGCACAAAACTGTATATGAGCTGGTACTTGTAGACGAAGTACCCCAATAAGAAGTACACAAGCCCGCTGGTGACTATCTTCGTGGAGACAACTGAGTAGATTAGGATGATAATGAAGATCAAAATGTGTTGTGGCAAGTTGAGTCCAAAGTCAAACACGGGTGGGGTGTAGTAGAAGAAGCGATAATCTCTCGGTGTCCTCAAGATGATGCTCTTCAACAAGAATAGCTTGCCAATAACATTCAAGATGACGAAGTCCCCGATTTGAAGCAACTTCACCGGGAACATTGCTAGCCCTTGCAACAAGATCAAGTCGACGTAAAACAAGGACAACTTCTTCAAAGAACTGGCAAGCTGTGAAGCAAACCGGGTTGTGTCTCCGATAGAGGTGAAATAGTCCCACAAAGTTCCTGTGATTGTAAACACCAAGAACAAAATAAAGAAAATGAAAAAGAAGTTTTTCAGTAACGTGGACAACTCCACCTCGCTGGACAGCGCATAGCCTTGCTTTAGCGAAAGGTACTTGTACAAATAAGGAAACAGGATGTTCATCAAGGAGAACAAAACGGGAGGCAAGATACCAGTGACGAAGGTGCTGGCCCACTTCGAGTCGGCAATCAAGTGCCCCAACTCGGGCCAGAATTTGGTGATGGTTTTGATATCAATCAATGTCGACAAGGTGGTGACCAAGAAGAACACAACTGAGTAGCTCAAGATGATGAAGAACGTTATCATGTACGACTTGGTCAACTTCTCGTAGTAAGAAAGCTTGAGGTTGCGCCAGTTGATATCTTTTGCTGCCGGGGCCAACGAGACAATGAGCTTGTACACTCTTGGATCCAACACCGTCTGAGCGGCCATCTGAGCAGAAGCTACAGAATCCATGGTGATAAATGCAGAAGGCAAAATGCGGTAGTCGCCCGTGGGAAAGGTGGACAGACTCGGGTCGTATTGTGTTTGGATGGCCGAAATTTCCTTGTCGAGGTCCACCAATGTCTCTGCCAGCGACGTGATTTGACGGCGAAGTTTTTGGTTTCCTGCTGACTCAGGGGGCAGCGTCGTCACGGGAAGCACGCGCGGCAATTTGTTCTTGTTGTACAAGTCTATCCGCAACCCGAAGTACCGGGAGTATAATTGCTCTAGGTCATGAAGGACACTGGCTCGCTTTTCAAACAAGATCTCGAGCGGGGTCCAGTCGTAAATGAGCTTGACGTCCACCACACGGCCAATTCCCAAGTCTTCGATGAATTTCTTCAAAAGACCAGGGTCGTTTTTGCGGATGAGGCGTTTGGGGATGCCGTCGAGTTTCACCGTGCGATCCGTGATGGAGTTTTGCGAAGCCAAGTACTTCTGGCGGGTTTTGATCACCGCAGTGGTGTAGTGGAACAACTGCACGTACACAATAATCGAGAAGATGTACGTGAACACCGGGTAAAGCCACAAGAATTTGGGGAAGTCCTCGTGAAGATTCGGAGGCTCGCCGCCAAAGGAAAACATCACCAGCCACACGATGTTGTCCTTGTCGTAGTTTCCCGTGTAGTAGTATCGAATCGGGCTCAACACGAACACCCCGAGCAACGCCAAAAGCAGAAAGATGCTGATTCCCATTTTGAAAAAGCTCAACACAACGTAGGCGTCGAGCCCCGAGCACTCCAACACCTCGTCGTCGGAAATGGCCAACACGGCACCCACCCAGTTGAACAAATCATTCGGAAGCAGCCGCTGGTAGATCAGGTTTTTGCGGAGGGTTCTCACTGCGTACATGTGAGGCCATCTTCGGCGGAGAAAGCAAAAAAGCAAAAACGTCAGCACACCTATGGCTAGTGATAGCACGAGCTGGGTCTTGAACACTCGCAGCTGGCTCGGGCCGTATATTTTGTTGGGGTCGTCTTCTAGCATGTGGTGAAGAGTTAGAGCGAATTTATGTACGTGCAGGCGATAAACATTGAAGGTCAATAGAGGTAAAGATTGGAGAAGTACACTCAAGAGGCGAGGTCAATTACGTGTGTGGTGCTGCTGAGGTGATCAGAGCACGTGGACGAGGTACGTTCATGTGAAGTTCGATTTGTCAGTTCTTGTCTTTTTTGTCTTAGCTTGGGCTGGAAATATTGCATTACGTGAGGCGTTTTGCATACGCTCTTGGTTTTGAGAGCGAGATCGAAAACAGAAATCGAAAACAGAAATCGAAAACAGAAACAGAGAAAATCAAACCCAAATTGAGGCGACTGGAGCCGTGCCCGAAACTTCCACTGAATCGTCTTGTTGAAACAATATACTGGCTTTGTGCTTCGCGAACAATGAAAAATGCGTGGGCACTTTTGCACCCATTCTCACCCATTCTCACACATATCCTACACATCTACACATCTACACATCTACACATCTACACATCCTACGCATCCTCCGAATTTTCCCTCCAGTGATCCCAGTTGGTCCCCAAAACATTCGTGGGTTCCAATCCACCTCTTCGACCGAATCGCTGTCTGGTCCACTCTGCCTCTATCTGCCTTCTCTACACACTCCGCGAAAAAATTGGACAAATTTCTCTCCACCTTCTTCTTCACAATGACCGATGTCTACGTGGTGGTCCACCTACAAACCACGTGGGATCTAGCCTCCGCCTATGTGCCACGAGACGCCTGTGAGCTCGTCAAACTTTCGTGGTGCAGCGTCGACGCCAAGTCCCTCGAAATCTCTCCAGTCCAGTCGATTCTGGTGAAACCAACAAACACTCCAGCCAACCCGGGCGCCCAATATCCGCTTGCGTACGATGTGGCCAAGTCCGGATCGACCTTCAAGGACGCCGTGGCCCGTTTCGACGAGCACGTGGCGGCGTTGATCGAAAACAAAGATTTCTGCTTCGTGACCGTCGACATCCACAACCTCCGTGTGCTGCTTCCTCGCGAGGCCAGAGACCGGCAGGTTGTTTTGCCTGTGTACTTGCAGCACCCACGTGTCTTTGATTTGTACAACGAGTACCTGAAATGGCAGTCGACCCACCCCGAAGCCATGAGCTATCCTAGCTCTTGCTTGGCCAACCTCATCACGGCTTTGGGTGTCGAGGAATCCGAGGACACTTCCGATGTGTACGCACGTGTCTTGGTGCAGTTGGCCAAAAAATCGCCGGTGGAAACACATCCTCTGGTGCTCACGAAGCCGTACGACACGGCACACGACGCCAAAATCTTCTTGGCCGAGCGGCTGAAGATCCTCTATCTCGCCAACTTGCCCGCCGACACCACGCAGTCCGAGCTTGAGTCGTGGTTCACGCAGTTTGGCGGCCGTCCGATTGCTTTTTGGACGTTGAAAACGGACGAGAAAAACGGAAAGAAGGGCATCGCGGGTTTTGCGGTGTTCGCCAAGCACGAGGAAGCCGCGCAGCTGTTGTTCATGAACGGAAGGGTTCTTAACGACCGTGTGGTCGAGGTGCAGGCGTCGTCCACCCGAGTGCTTGACAGAGCCTCGGAGTTGTTGACTCCGTTCCCGCCGCTGAAAAATAGACCAAGGCCGGGGGACTGGACGTGTCCCTCGTGTGGATTCTCCAACTTCCAGAGAAGAATCGCCTGTTTCCGGTGTCTGTTTCCGGCCACCAGTGCCGTGGCCATCCAGGAACAGATGTACACTGGAGAGACCAACGGCACTCGCCGCAAGCACGACGAAAAACTGGTGTCGCCGGCATACGGGTACGATTACCAGGCCCATAAAACAAGCACCACCTCGAGCACCAACACCAACGGCTACACCAACTACAGCCATGGCCACTACAACTCGAACGTCAACAACGGCCAACGCATGCACTACGGGAACAGTGTGCCGTTCCGAGCAGGCGACTGGAAATGTGCCAACGACAGTTGCCAGTACCACAACTTTGCCAAAAATTTGTGCTGTTTGAAGTGCGGAAGCGGAAAGCCTGCTTCGGCCGGATCGCACAACGCGGGTTCTAACAATGCCGCCGCATCTGCTGCAGCTTCGGCTCACGGATCCATTCACCTGGTTAATATCACGGCTGCGGCTATTGCTGCGGCCACTGCCAGTGGACAACCGTTGAACCTCAGCAACAGCTTCCTCGGTCTTCAGCAGCCGCAGCCTCAGTCGAGGCACGGAGGATCGTCGTCTTCTTCGTCGTCGCCGATCCACAATGGTGGGCTCTACTCGAACATTTCGCAGTTGCAACAGCTCCAGTACCAGCAGGGAAAGCAGGGCTCGCACTTGCCCCAGCATTTGGCATTGTTGCACGGGCAGTCTCCGGGACAGCGTCAGAAGCAGCCTTCTCAGTCTTCTAGCAGCTCTCCGGGATTGTACCATCAAGGTCTGTACCAGCACAAGGGAGTGCACAACCCTTCGGACGGGTTCCACAGCAGTTCTGGCATCAACTTGCTCAGCAACCAAATAAACTCGTTGAGCTTGAACAATGCTGGAGCTTAAGGAACAGGGAACTGGAACGGGAAAACGGGACTAATTGGACTGTGGACTATTGTACGACTTGTACATAGACTTTACCTTTTACGGGACAATTTTTTTACTATGGAGAGGTGATTTGTTGGATTTGTTGATAGCTTGACGAGTGGCGGGGTGGCGAGCTGAGCTCAGCCTTTTATTTAGAGTTGCATGGTGTTTGCGGACCATTGTTGCATGGGGTACCGAAAAGACGTTCACGACGTATAATATCAGTAGTTATTGACTGCGTTAAAAGGTCGTACGAGGTAGAATTCGCACCCATTCGTGAATTCGCACCCATTTCTGTTTTCGGTGTGTATACGCACTCCACCTACCTGACACGTACAAGTTCCACATTCATCGTCACTAAGCAAAATGGAGGACAAATATTCCATTATCATTCCAACGTACAACGAGAGGAAGAACTTGCCAATTCTCGTCTACCTCTTGGACAAGACTTTCACCGAAGAAGGTTTGGACTGGGAGGTTATTATTGTTGATGATGCCTCTCCAGACGGAACTCAGGAGATTGCCAAGAAGTTGATCAAAGTTTTCGGCCCAGAGCACATTCAGTTGAGAGCTAGAGCTGGCAAGTTGGGTTTGGGAACCGCATATGTCCACGGTTTGCAGTTTGTCACCGGTAACTACGTGATTATTATGGATGCTGACTTCTCTCACCACCCAGAAGCTATTCCTCAGTTCATTCTCAAGCAGAAGGCTGGTAGTTACGACATTGTTACTGGAACCCGTTACGCTGGAAACGGTGGTGTTTTCGGATGGGACTTGAAGAGAAAGTTGGTTTCCAGAGGAGCCAACTTCTTGGCTTCGACCGTTTTGAGACCTCACGTTTCTGACTTGACGGGCTCTTTCCGTTTGTACAAGAAGGACGTTTTAGCCAAGATCATCAGTGAGACCAAGTCTAAGGGTTACGTTTTCCAGATGGAGATGATGGTCAGAGCCAAGGCTTTGGGCTTCACTGTGGGTGAGGTTCCTATCAACTTTGTGGACAGATTGTACGGAGAATCCAAGTTGGGAGGAGATGAGATTGTTCAGTACATGAAGGGTGTGTGGACTTTGTTTACGAGTGTTTAGGGCTAGAGTAATACTAAGAGATTTTTAAGTTGGATTCCAGTACAAGAAGTGAAATGAAACTCAAATGCACTAAATCATGGTCATCGATAATTCAGATCTCCTCCACTCGGATTAGGGGTCGGGATTGGTTTGAGATTTGAATAAGATGTTTGAAAAGAACTCGTATTTGACATTTATTGTTCTTCTGATTTTTCTATATCTTGAAAGATACGATGCATTCCCAACTATTCTGGTTTTTACATTAAATACTGCGAAACCTTGAGTTGCCAGATATCTAAACTTACCACCAAAATTCGAAAGCACGCTGAAAATAAACAAAACGAAGAATTCTTCAACAAAATGAATCGATTAATCTGGCAAGATTAAATTGAACCATCTGACCTCCTTGTCCGGCTTTTCTCTGTCAATATCAGAACAACCATTATGAAACCCGTACATCTCAGTAATACGACAGATTTTGCACAGTATTGTTTATCGCCAACATGCCTAAAGACACTTATCTCAAGAAAGTTCTCGGGACTGCCAGATACGACCGGATTCGGACCTCCAGAGTCCTCATGGTTGGTGCTGGAGGCATAGGTTGTGAGCTCTTGAAGGATTTGGTTTTATCTGGATTTGGCGAAATTCACATCGTTGACTTGGATACCATCACCTTATCCAATCTCAACAGACAATTTCTTTTCAGACACAAGGACATTGACAAGCTGAAGTCGCTTACCGTGGTGCAAGCAGTTCAAAGCTTCAACTATTTTGGGGCCAAACTAATACCACATCATGGAAATATCATGAACCTGACCCAATTCTCCATAGAATGGTGGGGCCAGTTCGACTACATTTACAACGCATTGGACAACTTGGAAGCCAGAAGATTTGTCAACAGAATGGCTCTTTTTCTCAGGAAACCGTTGATGGAGAGTGGAACTACTGGATTTGAGGGACAGACACAACCAATCTACCCATATGTCACAGAATGTTTTGAGTGCCAGGCGAAGGCAACCCCACAAACCTTTCCCGTTTGCACTATTAGATCCACTCCGTCTCAGCCTGTCCACTGCATCATCTGGGCGAAGGAGTTCTTGTTCACTCAATTGTTTGATGAATGCTCAGACAAGGATGTGGACCTGGCTGAACTTAGTAAGGAGACGGATGACCAAGGCGAAATCGACAGAATTCTTCTGGAGGTGAATGAGTTGGCGTCGCTTCGAATGTTGCTCGGAGACAACCAGTTTGCTCACAAGTTGGTCAACAAAATTTTCAAAGAAGATGTGGAGAAATCATTGCGCCTTGAGTCGCTTTGGAAAACACGCGCTAAGCCAGAGCCTTTGGATTTCGAAGAAAAGTTCCTGAAGGATTTGCACGGCATTTTGTCGGATTCTTCCAATGAGAGCTTGTTGACGAGTGACACCAAAGACTGGTCGACTTTGGAGAACTTATATGTGTTGTTCAAGTCAACGATGGTGCTACAAAGACGCATCAAGACGGAGAAGGTTGTTTCTTTTGACAAGGATGACGAAGACACATTGAATTTCGTGGCAGCCGCAGCAAACTTAAGATCTCATGTCTTCCACATACCAAACAAAACAAAGTTTGACATAAAACAGATTGCAGGTAACATTATCCCCGCAATCGCCACCACCAATGCGATCATCAGTGGCTTCTCCAACTTGGGGTCCTTGGCATACATGCAAGATGAGGACTGTGCGGCCACCTCCAAATCAGTGTTCATAAGCATCAAGCCCAACAAAAGAGCCACCTCGGCCTTGGTGGAGAAACCAAATGCAAAATGCGCGAGTTGCGGTATTGTCACGAAAGCCATCTTGAAAATGAGCGGGGCTGACTTCGACATGACGCTCCAAGAATTTATTGATCTTGTGGTGGAGAAGTACGCCTTTGGGGGAGACGTGTCGATTGTTTTGGGACAATCGAGGTTGATCTATGACTACGATTTCGACGACAATGCTGGCAAGAAGCTCAAAGACATTCCCGGGTTTGCACCCAACGAGTTTCTACTTATCCAGGATGACGACGAAGAATTGGAAAATGTGGAGTTTTTGATCCACGAATCCGACACCTTCCTGCTCCCTGAGATGTCACTAAGAAAAAGAGCCAAGGTCGAGGAGCCAGAAAGCGACTCAGAAGACGTTTCCGAGCACATTGTAGTTGACGACGAACCACCGCAAAAGAAACGAAGGGTGGAGAGCATTGTCGTGTAGGGCAATTGGGAAGTCTGGACGATTATGTAAAATGCTAGTCTTATCCTCATTTGCAAACTAGTTCGTCTTTTCCGACATCACAAAGGGCCTTTTAGAGAAAAAAAGTCCAGACCTCGCATTGGATCTAGCCAAAGTTCTAATGCGATAATTTTGGCAATCAACAAAATTTGTCCACACCGGTCTGGCACACAGCACACCCGTGCCCCTGGAACGAGCTACAAAAGTTGGATTTCCATTGAATCAATCTTCATCTAACATGTCCTGGAACGCGTACACTGACAGTCTCATTTCCACTGGAAAAATTGACAAGGCCGCCATTTACTCTGCGGCTGGCGACTCCCTCTGGGCTGAATCGGGTGGATTCCAGATCGCAGCCCAGGAAATCCAGAACATTGCTGGTGGCTACGCTGATCCACTGACCTTGCAAGCCCATGGGTTGCACGTACAAGGAATAAAGTACTTCTTATTGCGTGCGGATGAGAGATCGGTGTACGCCAAACAAGAAGACACTGGAATTGTGGCTGTGAAGACCAAGCAAGCAATTGTGGTGGCACACTATCCCTCGGGAGTCCAGGCCCCCGAGGCTACGTCCGTGGTGGAGAAGTTGGCTGACTACTTGATCAGTGTTGGCTATTAGATGTCAGTTTGTAATCAATTCATAGTTTTGAAGATTTGCGTAGAGGTCACAAGAGGAGAGAATGGTGGAGGAATTGGCTTGAAGGGAATTTGAGGGATCGAGCAGATTAGGTTGGTGACGTGCCATTTCTTATTATGTGCCTTTGGAACGCATCACTTCTCTCATCTGAGAAAAATTACGAAGCAACTCTGAAATTGAAGATGATTGCTGAGATTAGGGTAGCTGCTTCTCGGACGGCCAATTGATACGAATTTATTTTAGCGCAAGCATAATCCAGAAGGAAAAACTGTTTGAAATTTCAGTGTTTTAAACTCCACGAAAAATTCTTGATCTGAATTGAGTCGAATAATTCGGACACAATAGTCAACAGCCCCAAGACTCACTTGTTGGCATTCTCACGTGATAACCTCTGATCGCAATAGTTATTGATCACAGCCTTGTGAGAGCCAGGTCGGAACAGAAAATACTTCAACCTAAGTGACCACACAATTCATGCCAAACTTCCAAAGCTCTTATCGTTGACTGATTTTGAATACCGACTACTGGCAAAGTCTCCCTCGTTCACGTTGCACGTGATCGGGTCTCACCCAATGAAAAACTCGTGCACCCTCATTGGCCAAATAAGTGCGACACTCGATTAACTCAGTGAAAATACAATTTGCTTTAGCTTCTTCCTATAAACATTATGTTCAGAGCTACAGCTCGTGCCACTAGGGTGAATCTCAAGAGATTCTACTCGTCCGACCACCACACACCAGCTCCTTCCCAAAACGAGATTGACGCATCCAAAGTGTTTGGCGTTGCGTTGTTAGCTGGTATCTCATTATACTTTTACAGAAGCACCAAGGAGCCAGTGATAAAGACTCCATTATACAACCAGACTGAAGAACGTGTTCAGTTGAGAAACGAGGCGTACTTAAAGAGATACAAGGCATCTTTTATCAAAGCTTTCATTAGAGACAAGGGTGGAATAGGCCAAAGACAGTACAGAAGAGAGATTCAGGGAGCAATTCCAAATGTTTTGATTCCAGCTCCTTCTCCGTACGGTGACCAGTTTGGAAGTGGTATCAAGACTGACAAGTTGGGTCCAAGAAAGGAGAGAGTTAGATACTTTGCTCCTATGGAGAACTGAACTTATGGCGACACGAAGAATTAAATTCTATTCAAACTAGCACTGTTCGAACTGAGTGACGAACGGCGTTACATCTGCATTCAGTAACAGGAGAGACCACTTGTCCTCAGTTGCTGTTATTACTCATAAATACAAAATTCATTAGAAAATGTAGGCAGTGAACATAGATATCTCGCTCTTGCCATGCTGAAATTTGTCGATTCAGAGACAGATCCTCCAACAGTCGAGTCCATAGCCGATTCAAAACCAGCCTCACGTGACTGAGATTCATTACTCAAATTCACAAGTCAACATCGGATTCCCCAACCAAAATGGCCAAAATTGAGTGGAACGTCATTGTATACGACAAACCAGGCACAGACAGAACTGAAGTTCGTCCGAAGCATGTGGCAGCTATCCCTGGTAACGTCAATGCCGGAGTGATTTCATCTGCTGGAGCACTCTACAAGGACGTCGAAAAGACTCAGTTCGCGGGGAGCACTTTCCACTTGTTTGCCGAATCACGCGAAGAGATTCTTGAAATTTTGAAACAGGATGTTTACTACGAGGCCGGTATCTGGGATTTGGACTCCGTTATCGCTAATCCTGTAGGAATTGCCGTGAGACTTGGAAAAGACATGCCTGGCGTCACTAAGTAGAAATAAACATTCTTAAGGAGGGACTGAAGTCTCAATTTGAGAGAAAATGAAGAGTTACGTTTCATTTCTGCTTGCTTCCTCTTTCTATATATGGCTTGAAATGCTTGGTGGGTTAAAGATAAAAACTGTGGAGCAAGCCGATCAAGGACTAATCCCCACGAAAATGGAAAGATTTGTCAGTTACTAGTTTTGAAGCAAGACGAGCTACGAGGCTGTAGCGGGAATATACACGAAGAGCTCCAGGTCCCACGGGATACCCACAGCATTGTACAGATATCTGCTAATCTCTGGCTTGCACGTCGCCCAGCGGATAATAGAAACTTTTCTTTGATGAAAAGTCAAGAAGCAAAGACATGCGGCAGAGTCCATTCAGGGAAATCTCCAGACGACATACTTGCCTTCACAGAAACCGGCCAGAAAAAATGTTGGTGTATACTGTTTGGCTCGCTTCGGAAGTCAGTTTTTTTCTCACCTTTCCCCTGGTTGCAAAACATGATTGGATGTGGTAACCTGACCCGAAACTGGTGACTTAGCATTGAGATATATAACACCTGGAATCCGTCTTTACCAGAAGTATTCACTCACTGCGTTGAAAGGGAATCTTCAATAAAAGACCTTTTGGATACAGAGACACATTCTCAGAATGGTGGATCGGCTGCGGAATACGAGGGCTTTACACTTCAATTATGTGACCAGATTCGTGATTTGGCTAGAACAATGACAATCGCAAACAGAAAGCGATGAGAACCTCATAAGAACTTCGACTCACATGCGTGCTGTTCCTGAAGTCCACCATTGAATTTATGGTTCTCTTACTTTAAGCATGTTTGTCTTGTTTCTTAGTTCCTAAAATGTTGCTAATTGGCAAATCGACCGCATCCAATGACAACACAGAGACCTACACTCCTTTCACAATGTTATACATTTATATTTAAACATAAACCAAACCAACCATATAAATGAAGTAAAAGATGCAAGGGGTACCAATGTACTAGATGAAAAACTTCAAATTGACTTCGGGATCAAGGGAGAATGCTATAACATTCAATCCTTAGACTTAGGAAATGACCGGAAGTTGGTGTTGTAGAATTTCGTTCCGTATCCGTGGTTCAAAAACAAAGACTGGGACTGCTTTCTTGCTCCAAGAGAAGTTGCTTTGGAAGAAGTGGTGGAAAATCTGGTAGCAATGAAATCTGCAGCCACAATAAACACTGGGCCAATGACAAAGAAGGCACTATTGGAAACGTACTTCATTTTTTCGGGTAGGATACTTTAAATATGCTAACGATGCTTGTTGGTATTTCCCCACACTGATATAACCTGAGTTTTTGAGGTTCTAGGGGTATGAAATGCAGAGGTGATGATTAAGCACGATGCAAGAACAAGAACTCTTAAAAGGAGAAAAAGGTCAGTTGAAACCTTTGGTTCAAAAGAAATGGGAGTATAATTGCTTGAATGATATGATGCATATTAACAAGCAAATTTTTTGCGCCAAACTCCGCATTTTCTATCTGCAGTTACAATCGCGAACTCAGGGCAATTAAAGTTATCAATATGAACTACTTACAACCACATGACAGCACCAAGGACGCCTAACTGTACAAGTCATCATCTTCAACCTCGTTAGCGAAAGCAGCAGTGCCCGCATCGGCAGCTTCTCCATCGTTCTCCGAGAATCTAAAATTGGTGAACTGACCTCTGGATGCCTGTAGCTGTTGAGCGTAAGCTTCGTAACGACGCAAATCGGCCTCCGAAACAGAACGCTTGGCAGTCTTCATGGCCTCCTCGAAGTGGGCTCTCGTGATAAATGGGACTGGGTCCTCTTCCTCCTCCTCCTCTTCCTCCTCTTCTTCAGTCTTGGACTTGTCAGTCATTTCAACGTCATCAGATTGCTCCTGCTTAGCAGCTTCCTTAGCCTTTGTAAGTCTAATATGGGCTTCAATAGAATCCTTGATGGCAAACTTGGCAGATCTCTGCACAATGTAGGACAAATCAGCACCAGAGAAACCATTGGTGATCTTGGAAATCTCTGTCAATTCCAAACCAGGTTCCAATGGAGTGTTTCTCAACTGTGCTTGCAAGATAGACAATCTAGCCATTTCATCTGGCAATGGAACATAGATCAACTGGTCCAATCTACCAGGTCTCAATAAGGCAGGATCAATTTGATCTGGTCTGTTGGTGGCACCAATAACGAAAACATTCTTCTTAGCATTCATACCATCCATCTCAGTCAACAACTGGTTGACAACTCTGTCAGAAGCTCCACCGGCATCACCGTTAGAACCACCTCTAGCCTTAGCAATAGAGTCCAACTCGTCCAAGAAGACAACAGTTGGTGCAGCAGCTCTGGCTTTATCGAAGATGTCACGAATATTAGATTCGGATTCACCGTACCACATACTCAACAATTCAGGACCCTTCACAGAAATGAAGTTAGCTGAGACTTCTGTGGCAACGGCCTTTGCCAACAAGGTCTTACCAGTACCTGGAGGACCAAAGAACAAAACACCCTTGGAGGGAGCCAAACCAAACTTCTGGTATTGGTCTGGGTGCAAAACTGGGTATTCCACAGTCTCCTTCAACTCGTTCTTGATGTCGTCCAATCCTCCAATGTCGTCCCATGTAACATTAACATTCTCAACAACAGTTTCACGCAAAGCGGATGGGTTGGAGTTACCCAAGGCGAATTTGAAGTTATCCATGGTAACACCCAAGGAGTCCAAGATCTCGGCGTCGATGGTGTCCTCTTCCAAGTCGATGAGGTCCATCTTCTCACGAATCTGCTGCATGGCGGCCTCAGAACACAAGGAGGCAACATCGGCACCAACGAAACCGTGGGTCTCGGAGGCAATAGCTTCCAAGTCGACATCATCACCCAACTTCATGTTCTTGGTGTGGATTCTCAAAATTTCCAACCGACCTGCAGCATCTGGAACACCAATATCGACTTCTCTGTCGAATCTACCGAATCTTCTCAAAGCGGGGTCGATGGAGTTTGGTCTGTTAGTGGCGGCAATAACCACAACGTTGGATCTGGCCTTCATACCATCCATCAAGGTTAACAATTGAGAAACAACTCTTCTTTCGACCTCACCGTTGGTTTTGTCTCTCTTTGGAGCGATAGAGTCAATTTCATCAATAAAAATAATAGCTGGAGAGTTCTTTTCAGCCTCTTCGAAAGCCTTTCTCAAGTTGGACTCGGACTCACCGGCCATCTTAGACATGATCTCAGGACCGTTGATCAAAAAGAAGAAAGCTCCAGTCTCGTTGGCCACGGCTCTTGCCATGATGGTTTTACCAGTACCTGGAGGACCGTACATCAAGATACCCTTTGGTGGCTTAATACCAATGGATTTGAACAATTGAGGGTGTCTCAAAGGCAATTCAACCAACTCTCTGATCTGGGCCATTTGCTTCTTGCATCCTCCAATATCGTCGTATCCAACTTCGTTCATGTTGTTCTCTTCGTCCTCACGGTTGATAGGCTCGCCCTCGCAATGGATCACAGTGTCCTGTGCCACGATGGCGAAATCCTCTGGGTCAACGTCGACCACCTTAAACTCCACTTGTCTCATTCCTCCTCTCACGGTGAACAAATCGCCCTTACGGACAGGTCTGTAAGCTTCGACAAAGTAAGGCTTCAAGTAGACGTCAAACAAAGATCCCGTGATTCCCTCCACGGTGTCTGCAATGGGCAAAACCGAAATACGGTTGGCGTATTTGATGTCGGGACAAGGGTGGATGGAAATGATATCACCCAATCTGACCCGCAAGTTGTTCCGGACGCATCTGTTGACACGTGCAACGCCGTTCTCCATGTCGTCGTCGGCCAAAACAATCAAGACGGTGTCTTTTCTCTTTTTTCCCTTCACCAAAACGGTGTCACCACGGAACAATTCCAAGAGTTCCATGGTGGCAGATGACATGGTGATCACAGAGTTGTCATCGTTGGTGGCGTCGTCCACGATCAAGGCGTTGTCCTTCTTCTTTCTTCTCAAAATAGCAGTGGCCGTCTTATCTTCCTTGATATCGGCTCCGGAAGCGTCCAACAACGGTTTCTTGTGGTCCTTCATATTGCTGTGTGTAGCAGTTATCTGGTCTAAAATAAATCGGTGCAATTGCTGGGAACAGTCGATTTAGGAAGAAAATAGTAAATAGTTGCCACCAGTGAGATTACACTCGCACCCAACCACGGTGTACGGGTGTGTGGCCGAAGACCGTGGAAGGTTCCGTAGTGAATTCTTGGGAATTTTGGTCGATGGTGGATTTGGAGCGGATGGTGGATTTGGAGAGGAAGGAGGATTGGAGTGTTTGGGAAGGTTTGGGAGTTTCGAGATTGTTGAATTTTGTTGAATTTCCGTTGTGAGTATGGTGGATAGGAGTTATGAGATTGCGAAGTTCGGATCGCACCAATAAGGAAAGCACCACTAACAGTTGTGTGTAATTATGCAATTCGATATAATAACGGATGGAGATCTCATAGTTGAAGATTTTGTTGAAGCGGTGAAAATTGAGCACTATCGAGACAAAAGCCAGACATGAGGATCGAAAGCGATAGATCAGTAGCATAGATCAGGGAAAGTTGCAACAACAAGAACAATTCGATTACATGCTATTAACTCACACAACAAGCCAACCTCCAAATTGTACTTCAGTGCCTAAGTCCAATAAAGTCCCCAGTCCAATCAAGGCCCCAGTCCAATCAAGTCCCATTGTGCACAACCTGCGAAATTGGTACACTTCTTTTTAACCACCACAGTAACACAATGGCTTCCAACGCTTCATGCCTCTTTTGCAAGATCATCAAAGGTGAAATTCCTTCTTTTAAGTTACTTGAAACCAAGTACACTTATTCCTTCTTGGACATCCAGCCCACTGCCGAGGCCCACTGTCTCATTATTCCTAAACACCACGGCGCCAAATTGCACAACATTCCCGATGAGTACCTTGCAGACTTGTTGCCAATGGTGAAAAAATTAACCCAGGTGTTGAAACTCGACGAAAACAACACCCCCGAAGGAGAAGGCTACAATGTCTTGCAGAACAACGGCAGAATTGCCCACCAAGTGGTTGACCATGTTCATTTCCACTTAATTCCAAAGAAGGACGAAGCTACCGGTTTGGGTGTGGGCTGGCCTGGCCAGGAAACCGACTTTGAGAAGTTGGGTAAGCTCCATGAATCCTTGAAGACCGCTTTGCAGGAGGCCGGAGAGAAGTTGTAGTTGGACGGCGTCCAGTTTAAGTCGTGAATTGACTCCTACTGAAATCCGACTTTGTTCTTCTTGGCCAGTCTGAACTTACGAATATACGATATTTTTCATTTGTGTAGAATCCACTGCATCCAGAAGGGTTCCATGACACCTGGTAACATCAGCATTGAACCTATTGGCCAATTCAACCACTAGGCGACCAATTGGCCAATTCAACTGGTCCTCCCTCCAAGTACTCCACAATTCACACCCAAACCCGTACACCCTGAATTCATTCATGATCTTCAAGAAATCACACGACAGCCACCATATGTCACAACCCGAGTCCGATTTCAGAGCACAGTTCGGCAGCTGGGCCTCCCGCAATACACAATCCAGACCGTCCATTCCGGCTTTCCTGGAATGGGGTGATTATGTTAGGTCAGGTGCAAACGATCTTTATGATTCATTACCTTCATACAACAACGCCAACGGAACCGTTGTGGCCACACAGGAACCGTCGTGGTTCAAGTTGAGCCGATTCGAAAAAATCGTCGGCTTTGGGTGCTGTTTGGCGGCGTCGTTGCTTTGTTTTGCCACAAGTTTCTTTCTCTTCCCTGTGCTTGCCTTGAAACCACGCAAGTTTGGTTTGCTTTGGTCCATGGGGTCGTTGCTTTTCGTGGTGTCGTTCGGAATTCTCCAGGGTCCTAATTCATACATCCGTCATCTTTTGGGCAGAGATCGGATTCTCTTCACGGCAATCTTTTTTGGTTCTGTGCTAACGACCATGTACTGTGCAGTGGTGTTGAAGAGCACCATACTAACGATTTTCTCCAGTGTGATTGAAATCTTTGCCATTCTCTACTATGTGGTCAGTTACTTTCCGTTTGGAGCCACAACCTTGACGTGGTTCACAAGCTATCTAGTGGGTTATCTCGGGGGCATATTTGCCAGTATTATTTAATGTTACAACTACATGTACACCTGGACTTCGAAGTCCTCCTCCAATTCGGTATCTCCAACCACTCCGTTGAGATCCAATTCTTCATCGTCAAATATTAGTCTTGGTGCCTTCACCTGTGATTCATCTATGCCTTTTGCTGTGAGATAGAAGCTGAGAAGGCTTCGTATTTTGGTGTCTGATCCCACCTCAACTTCTATTCTCTTATTATCTTTTCCCTTTAGTCCAATAATAAAGTACGTCCTGGGTTGCTCTGGTGCCTCACTGACTTCCACCACGTCGTACACAACCTCTGCAGACTCCTTCTTCGTCTCGAACTCTGGGTAGAAGTCTTCGAAACTGTCCAAATGGTATATAGGAATGTACAAGCAAGTCAAGCGAGTCGGTGCCAGGTATGGAGGGGGAGATATTCGGAGAGTGCTTGGTTTGAAAAATGGCTTGAGTTCCAACCTTCCTTCTACCCACACCAAAGTTCCCAGATGTAGGTAGAAAGGCCAATTCTGCTGTCGGGAGTCCTGCTCCAACGAACCCAATATGCTGGTGAAGTTGTCGTTTCCAAAACAGTTCACTTCAAATTCTTGTGGGGGTCCAACTTTGGAGATGATCTTAATTATGTACTTCCTCGAGTTCTCTGAATCTTCTTCCGAAGAGCGGTTGTGAGCATTGGAAATGCCCTTGAAGAACTTGTTCAAGTCGGTATCTTCATCTTCAACACCATCTATTTCTTCAGCACCATCTTCAACCAACTCCACTTCATCCACAACGTCAGAGTGTTCGTCTCTTGCAGAATGAAAAGTCAAATCTTCAGAGTCAGGGACATCACTGGTGGAAAGTTTGGCCACTTCGTCACTCAAGGGTGCTGACTTCTCCAAAGGTGCAGGTTTGGATGGGGTCGGTGACTTTGTCTTTTTGCTCTTTTTCATTACAAAAAAATCGTCCTCTTCAAAGAATGATCTCTTCTTTTTCTTGGCCTTGACAGGCAGAGGAGTAGTTTGAGACATCCTCGTTGGAATGATAGTCTGGAATTTTCTGGGGTTGTAACATCAACAAGATTTGAATTTGAATGCGCACAAAATATGCAACTCGAGCACAAAATATGTCAAGATTGACATATGGAAGGAAATTGGGACGTCAACTTCTGGCTAGGGCTGTCGTAGAAGAAGACAAATTTGACGGCAATCCTTGCAAGCCAGTGCTGACCTATCAATGGCCACTTCGTTTCATGGCTAACCTCTAATCGATATTCCCAAAGGGTCATTCCCAAAGGGTCCTTATATTCACATCAGTATTGTCACAGCATTTCCCTAATATTCTTAGACCGTTTTAACTTCGTACATCTTCAATAATATTGGTGCAGCCTGTCATTAGTATAACGCGAATTTGAGACAAAACAAACATTTGAGACTACAATGGCTACAGACAGTAACAAGGTCATATTGAAGGCCAATTTGCCAAGAACCAGAGACCTTAGTTTTGTTGGCCGGTTCCACCACAATTTCGGTTTTGAAGATGACCTTTTTGAATTTCTCTTGGACCAAAAGGACTTGTGGGGTGATAAGCTCTTCTATTTGAACGAGAAGCAGTTCTCCAGATGGACGGAACAGGGAAAACAGAAGGTTAGGGAAGTGCCTATTGTCTCCGAAGCGGAAATCAGATTCCCCAGTTTGGCAGGAAATTCAATGCTGGATGTGGAATTCACGAAGTCGTTTGGCAAGACTTGCCCTATTCACATCAACTTCTCAAAAGAAGGAAAGTCCGTGGAGAGCATGATTGAAAAGGGAGACTGTGTGTCTATCAAAAGTGCCATTGACCGGAATGGTCTTGCTCTCAATGTGGGAGGATTCATAACTGCTATGAAATGGCTACCCTATGGGTCTTCGCCGTACTTGGCTGTATCTGTGATAAACAGTGACGATGGGTTGGCTCTGACCATTTCAAACCCTTCGCTAAGTATATTCCCCAAGAAGGAAATTGGGAAGGATGTCAAATCTTGCATCCAGTTTTGGAGGTATAATCCAGATGCTAAAACACTAAAGTTAGCGTCTGTTATTTATACCTCAACTTTTGGTGTCACTGCAGAACTCACGTGGCTCCCTATTCGTGTCACGGGAGGAGTGTTGGGTGTGCTCTGTGGAGCATTTTCTGATGGTCGATTGCATTTCTTCAAGATCGAAGAAAACCAGGGTGAGACAACAAGTTATCTCGACGTGAAAAAGCCATCGTGGACAATTTCCGTGACTGACGAAAGGGGCAGCAGTCCCGAGGCCATTCTCCCTATCACCGCTCATGATTTCCTCGAAGACAACAAGATTGTTGTCGGAACAATCGATGGAGCTATCGCCGAATTTGTGCTTCCAACGTCGGGTAATGACGGTGAGGACGAGCTCCATATCCCTTCTTTTGTGGAGTATGTCGCAGACTCGTGCATCAATTCCATCACTCTTGCTGGAGTCAATGGGTCCCATGTCATTCTAATCAACACAGCTACTACGCAAGCATTTTCCCTTCAATATGAACAGCTTCGACAAGGAAGAGTCGAAAGCAGCTACACGGTTTCATTCTTAAAACCACTCTACCATCGGTCATACCGTATTTTCGTCTATCCGGACAGTGCAGAAAGCATTGGTTACTCCTTTGTCAGACACCCCCATCAGAAGCAAAGTTTGCTCTTGCGGACAGAATTGATTTCGACTTTCCACATAAGCGAGTATCTCAACCATCCGTTCGCAATCGTTGGCAACTCTCTTGGGGACGTTTATGTCATAAACATTGGAAGAAAGATATTCGGTGTTCCAAAAGCTCACAATAAGCTTGTTGTGCCCTTGAAATTGTGGTCTCTTACGTTGTTACCGGACGGGAAGACCTATGATCTTTGTGGTGACTACGTGCCAACTTCTGCTGAAAAGTCAGATATTATGTACACCTTTTCACCACCGGAGGTTGTCATCTCGGCGTCCGCGTGGAATGAGAACTTTGATGGAAGTTCGACTTATGCATTTGGAACTTATACTGGTCTCCTAGTTCTTGAAAGACTCGATCCATTGACCAGCTAATAAATTGGAATCGTGGGGTCAATGTCACTGCTCCATTTGTTGAGACCACCTTTCACATCCTTCACGTTTTTGAATCCCAACTCATCTTTAAGTTTTCGAGTTGCGAGCTGGGAGTCGTTGCCATATCGGCATATAACGTAGAGGATGTCGGTTTCTTTGTCAAAGTCAACAGGTATAAGTTGATCAATAGAATCCATTCTTGACAAACCATGTTCCCAGGCGATATTGATCGAATTGGGCACACATGTGATTTGGAACTGTTCCTTTGGCCTGACATCCAACAAAATGGTGCGTGGTTCCGGGAGAATGCCGTGCAATTCCTGGACACTGATCCTCAATTCTGGTGCTAGGACATCAGTATTGATGCGGCCACAGAATGCGGAATAATCTATTCCGTTGGTTTCGATCGTCAGTCGGGAAATCGATGGTTCACTGCCACAGACAACACAGCCAGGCTGCCTGCTTCTCATCTTGAATACTCTCATAGTTTGTTGGGGATAACCAGTGTACATGTTAAGGAAAGGCTTGAAGCTTTCATCGTAGTAACCAGTAAGCACCTTGATTGTCTCTGTAGCAAGAGCAACTCCTGTGAGTCCAATAGCAGAACCGAGAACACCGGCATCACTGCACGTAGATATCGATTCTGGCCGTGGTGGCTTGGGATAGAAGCATCGGTAACACGGGCCCTTGTTCTGGAAATTCAAGATGGTGAACTGGCCATCAGTCTTCACTCCCGAACCACTGACTATCGTCTTTCCGCACAATACAGAAACGTCATTGATCAAGTACCTTGTTGCTGGTGTGTCAGTGCAGTCCACCACCAAATCATATTTGGAGATGATTTCGAACGCATTGCCATTAGATAACCGAACAGGATGTGTTTCAACATCCACATGAGGGTTCAATCTTCGTAGGTATCGTCTGGCAGATTCACATTTAAGCACTCCAACGCTTTCAGTGGTGTGAAGCACTTGTCTGTGCAAGTTACTGATATCCACAGTGTCGTCATCGACGATACCAATTTTGCCAACGCCAGCAGCACCTAGGTACAACAATGCGGGGCATCCCAAGCCACCGGCACCAATGACCAAAATTTTTGAGGCTTTTAACCTCGTCTGGGAAGGAAGAGACCCGAACTCGGGCACGATCATCTGACGTCCATATCTCTTGTATTCTTCTAGGCAGAAGGTGGAGTCAGCTTTTTCGAAGATTTGAGGAGAGTCAGGCTTCGAAAGTTCATTCTTGAGCAAAGCATTTTCGAGTTCTAGCTGCTTTATTCGCTGTACAAGTTCATCTGTTGACATGCTGTGTCTTGAAGATGCGATTCGATATTCGCAGAAGCACCACGCAAGAAAAAAGAAATCCGACCAGAACGAGTATTTATTAGCCATGACAATCATTGAGATGCATCTACACCGAAACATCATATTAATGATTCCTTCTACTTCCGTCCATTACACAATCTTTTGCTTCACAAAGAAACCCTTCAAGTGACGCATCTGGTATGCACAAGTTCCAACCAAAACAACCAACTGAATGATACTCCACCAAACAACCCTGGTGTTGGTGTTCTCGGACTTGTCTCTGAAGACAGCCTCTCTTTCTCTCATTTGCTCCTGTTCAAAGTGGATTTCCTGCAATTTCTTGTTCAAGTTCTGGATTTGCAGAGTCAATCCGTCCACCTTCTTAGAAGACTTCGAGTCTACGTAGTCGTCAGCAGAACCAAGGGCAATGTCGAAAAAGATTCTGTGAGCCTTTCCGTGGGTTCCGTCAGTGTAAACTGGAGACAAACAGAATTTGTGTTCACCTGAGTCTACCGAGGTAAAAGTAAAGTCACCACTGGGGTTGGACGTCTGATCCACGACTCTGTGGTCATTGTCAAAGGTCTCGTCAACAGAAATCTTCAATTTCAATCTGTTGTTCTTGAAATAATCCTTCGAATGTTCATCGTACTCGTAAGCATCAAGCTTACCCACCACCAAGGTGTGAGAAGGCAAATCTTCGTAGAAGCATCTGGTCTCGCCGGTTCTCAAGTAGAAGTGCAACGCTTGCACATGCGCAAACAAAAACAAAGCAAACACCAAAAATGCCTTCATGATGAATAGTGGTAGTTGTTAACTTCGAAAAAAGTCCACTTCAACGCGTATTTGAGTGCAGGATATTTGCGACTGATCCATGTGCGGTTCGATTTCTATATTGTACATAGGAACTAACTTCTGCGCTTCAACTTCTCAACCAATGTGTCGAGCGAAGATCCAGCTTCGGTAGATTCCACCTTCTTCTTTTTGCTCTTTTTCGACTCGCCGCCGTCCTCACGTCTCAGTCTCTTGGATCTCTCGCTCAAGATCTTCTTCATGGTTTCGGTCTTCTTGAACTCACTGTTGGTGGGGTCAATGGCGTAGTCGTGGTTCTCAAAGATCTCCTTGAAACGGGGATCGTTCAAGTCCGCCAGGAAATTGTCCTGAACAAGCTCGGTGTCGTAGTTCTTCTTTCCCTTCTTCTTCTTGTTCTTGTTCTTCTCGGCCTTGATGATGTCTCTCATGCTGAAATGGTCGGTTTCCTTGGTTTCAGTTTCGTCCAACATAAGCAATTCCAACTCAGCCTTGCTCTTTTCATCTTCCTTGGTGTACTTGCCCTTCTTCTTGTTCTTCTTGCTCAACTTCTGTTCTTTGTCGGTCTCCTGTTCCTCTTGTTTGGACTTGAATTTGTCCATTCTGCGAGCACGACGCTCCTTCTCCTTCCTCTTGTATGCTGCAATGGTGGACTCTTCCTGTTCTTCCTTTTCTTCTGGCTTGTTCTCGTCCAAACCTGGGTTGAATGTGATTTCCATATCGACTTCTCCATCTTCATCTTCTTGCTTGCCATTGTCGAAGGAGAACTTTCCTCCAACCAAGTTCTTGTATTTGTCTTTCATGCCCTGTTCAGCTTCACTCTCTTCGCTGTCGGATGCCAAGTATGCTTTGAAGTCCATCTCGTCGATTTCTTTCTGCGAGAACAGTCTGGTTGACAAAGTCAACCTTTCCTTAGGGGTCTCGTCCCAAGTCAACTTCACCTTCGAGTGCTGCAATGCATCGGTAACAAAGGCAGAGTCCGGACGGTATGAAGATGGGATCTTGGTACATTTATCTTTCACGTCTCCCTCCTCAAACTCCATGTCTTCAGGAACGTAACGCAAGTCAAACACGTTAGCAGTGGACTCGTATTCAGAACCGTCACAGTTGGTGTAGATGTTTTTGGAAGTGACCACAGAGTCACACTTGACCACGGCGTAGTAATATCTCAACCTTTGGAGTTGGTAACGACGCAAAGCCTTGGAGTCATAATCTTGTTCCCCGTCGTCCTCCTCATACAATTTCCGCGCAGCTTTCTCCAAATCGTCTTTGTTTTTGAGGTCAAGCTCTTCGTCTGAATCCGAATCAGACTCGTACTTCTTTTTGCTTTTGAACAAGTCCTTTGGAGGTCCTTCAACCTCTTCCTTTTGCATTTGCTCCTTTCCAAATTCGGAAGGGTAGATTGCGACAGACTTGATCGATCCTCCTTTAGGCACAAACGAGACAAAAGTGGCCATCAAATCCACTGCTCTGAGGTTGTCCCAGTCCATGTTGACCACTGCAAAGGCAGAAGTTGGATCACTTTCTTCAGGCTGCTCTTCCTCGGCTTCAATTTCGGAATCCTCTTCCGCTTCAATTTCAGAATCTTCCTCCGAATCAGACGAATCAGATTGCAAACCCTCTCCTCTGGCTCTATCCAAAAGCTCACCAGCTTCAACTTCAGATTCAGACTCGGATTCAGACTCTGATTCAGATTCCTTAACCTCAACCTTCTTTGTAATTTTTTTTGGCATAATTTCTTCTTTCTCACTTTGGGAACTCTCAGATTCACTATCTCCTTCACTTCCACTTTCGCTCTCGCTGTCGTCCTCTTTCTCCTCCTCGAAGTACTTATCAAAATCAGCATTGGAGGTGTTCTTCAACTTTCTGCCGTATCTGTCTATCTGGACTTTCTTTCCAGTTGCACTGACATTCAACTTCTTCAACTCTTCTCTGCTGAATCTCTCATCCACCTTCACCTTGTTTTTCTTCATACTTGGCAAGATGAATCTTGGATCATGCTGTGCCGAAGAAAATCTGGGGTCAGACATCTTGCTCTCCTTTTTGCCAGGCTTCCCCATTGTGATATTGATATTGAAGATGAACCAGAAAAATTGAGATGCTCATCACTTTCGCGGTGTGTGGAGGTTTCGCATTTTGCACCCATTTCTTGTTCAAAATATATTACTAGATGGAGCCTCCGGCGGCCCCATGGTTTCCTACTAGCCCAGCCATTTCGAGGAATGCTCGTTCCTCTCCGAGATTACGCAAGTTTACACTTTGTCTTGCGTGAGCTTGCTTCTCTTCCCATTCCCACTGCTTCTTCTGTTCCTCCAACTCTTTGGTGGATCCTACACCCCAGACCTCCAAGTCTGTGATCATGAATCTGTCCTCATAGTCGTCATTTTGTGCTGTTGACTGTGTGGATTTGTGAAAATACGCGGTGGTATTAGCTCTCGCAGTCGCAACATGCCTGAACACTCCAAACTCCAAATTAGCTTCAATGGTCAAGGACACGCCGCCAGGCAAGTACTTTCTGACATTATTTTTGTTTACAGGCTGGTCGTTTCCAAATCCAATTCCCATTCCAAGGTTATTGAAGTAGATCAGTTTGCCCTCGATAACCGGGTCGCTTCTCGAGGTGAAGAAGTCGTACCGTGGCAGTAAACTCATTATAGCAGTGCTTTCATCTCCAAAGTTCTTCTTGTTGGAATTTCTCCAAGGCTGGTTCACATACACGGCGTAGGTGACAATGTCATGGTCCGATTGCCAGGCCCTGTTTGGATCCTCTGAAGACCTGAAATAGCGGGGATATTCCAGCTCAAACTGCTGGTACCGCTTGTTTGTCGTCAAGGTCTTGTGTCTCAATCTTTTGCCCGAAACGAGGAAGATTGTGGGTGCTTGCCATTTGAAGATTTTCAGCTCCAAAGACCGGATTGAGAACCCGGAATTAGACCCATTGTACAATTCCACAAGATTTTCTGGAGAAACACTTACTCGTGAGCCACAATTCCTCAAGAAAACAGAAACTAGCAGAATAGAAGCGTCGTTGACGAGTCGGGTTTCGCTGAATTTGGGGGTGCTTTTTTTCTTGCTGTTTGGCTCGTCTTCCTCGGCTTGCTCCTTCTCATCCTCCTCAGCCGTAGTTGGGTCAGCTACAATCAACGAGAAGAACCCGTGCTTGAATAGTGTTGCGAACGCCAGAGGAATAAAATCATGCATTCCGGAGGAAACTCCCTCTTGGAACTGACGGTAGGTTACCTTCGTAGTCCGCATATTCAGCGCAGTGATATCGATGTTAATGTACGCGACAAGAGCCAATGCACTATTCTCGAACTCATCCCACTTTTCCAGAATGTTTTTCTGCAATTCCTGTTGCATCTGGACGTGCGATTTCTGACGGATGGAGCTGATGATCAATAGAAACGTGAACATTTGCACGAGGGCGTATGCTGAGATTTCCAAAGCATCGACCTCAAGCTCGTCACAACTCTGAAGTGGATGAAATGTTGCCCACTTGATTCGTCTAGAAGTTGTTGTCATGTCTGTTTCTTCCATGTGATTTGGAGGGAGTTTGACAGCCTCAACCACATACTGTTCATCTTCATTATGGCCCTGTTTTTCTTCGTCCCCAGATTTCTCGTTGGAGGTCTGACTTGATGGCTTGCCGGATGCAATTGCAAATGAAATGAACACCAATTTGAGGTAGTCATAGTCAGCTCCTAGAACCCGACGGAATCTGCCCAGGTGGATCACCGCAGCAGAAATTAGACTCGGAAGTGAGAGATGAGTGTCTTGGGAAGGATCCAAGGAATCCTGCAAAAACGGAAGCTTGCCAATGACCTTGAGTGAGTCGCACAAGAGTCTCACAACATAGGAGAACCTCTTGTGAACAGACTCGATATCCTTATCTTTTTCGTTGGACAATTGAAGCAAATACGCAAGATCTGTATATGTGACTATGACACTGGGATCATTTGCCATGGTAACATTGAGTTTGGATGCAATGGATGCTAGCTCTTCTTTAGGGAGCAAGTTCATCAATCGCCACTGGAAAAGGTCGACTAACTGCTTCTTTGAATACAGTTCGAGGACAGTATTTGGATTGCCATTTATGCTGGTTCTCCTGCCACTATCTGAGCTTGTCGATTGACCCATTGTATGTTGGGGTGGAGAAAACGAGAAATAAGATAATGCGAATCAAGAATTGCTGTGGCATGACATGATTGGGAAACATTGAGAGTGTGCGTTTAGGGAAAATGTAGATCTAGCATTGAAGCATCAATCTATTCGTGAATTTACGAAGGGTTATTTTCCAAGTTCTTCAGAATCAGGCAAACAGTATTCGATTTGCATCTTTTCACAGATGTGATGGGAATTACCGAAACCATAGATTCGCCATCATAAATGTCAAAAAGGACTCCAGACACAAATTGTCTTGCTCATTCAATCTAGTTCGATATTAGGTTTATTGATTATACGTTTCTGTACGTGGATGCGTAACCACCTAAAGCCTCAGTGCACGAGCTTTGAAATTCTCCGAACTCAAACTAGGCAAAAACTTCAGTAAAGAACAATTTGGATCTCATTTCAAGATCGTAAACGAACTTCTTGATCCTTCCCACAACGCTAGTGGCGTGCAAACACTCTTCGTCGACAGACTCAGCACCATGGGACTTCTGGTTAAGAATAGACTGCTTCAAAAGCTGTTTGGTAAACGAGAGGAAAACAAACGCAAAATAGAGACGAGCTGCATTGGTGACAATGATTCCACTGACGGTAAGAAACAATTCTCTAGATTGAGAAGCAGACTGTGACAAGTCCAAGGCAGCCTCTCTTTTGGAAAGACCAATAGCATCTGCAGCCTTGCCAGAGTATCCAGAGGGGCTACTGTCTTCTCTGCTGAACCAAAAGTACACAAAGTAGCAGGTGTACAACAAACCGATAAGAGTTTCCACGAAGTAAATGACACAAGCCAAGCACATTTTTCTCACATTGGAAGCACGGTTAAGCAAATTGGCAAGAGCTGTGATGTAAAAGGGTAGCGTTACAAAGGCCAACAAGTTATATAGCCATTGCCAGAAGTTCATATGATGTCCGGTAAGAATGGACAAAATACCGTAGGCTCCTCCAGCTTTGTTCAAGATAGCAATGGAGAGGATGAGTTCCACTCCGATGTATAGAGGGATAACAAGAATGAATTTCTGAGTTTGTTAGAATTGCTCCGTCAACATCCGGACCTTTGAAGATACCACAGAGTGTTTTGAAAAAGGACTAGAAGAAGAACATACCGAGGGGAGGAAATGATTAAGGGTGGATACTGACATTTTGTACGGAGTTCGTCCAGAAAGCAGGATTAGGGGTAATAAGTACTTTCGAGTTTGATCTGCGAAAATGAATATCTGATCGAATGCGAAAATGTATTTCGCAGCTCATCTCCTTCCCATAAAAAATGCCAGAGGAAGCATTACTTCGAAAAGCAGATGACTTAAGCATCAGTCTGTCAGATACGGATAGTGACAGCGACAATGAGTGGAATACCAAAAAAACCGGGCCAAAAACCATCATTGACAGAGGAGAAATCGTCGAAAAATATAGTCTGGTGATTAACACAGAACCTTTGAAGAAGGGGCCCAAAACTACAAAAGACAGAGCCAACAGAGCCACCGTGGAACAGGTCTTGGATCCACGAACCATGGCTTTCTTGGGAAAAATCATTAACAAAGGAATCATTTCAAGAATCAACGGGTGCATCAGTACTGGTAAAGAAGCCAACGTGTACCACGGAGACCACGAGGACACCAGTGTGAATTCCAGAGAATACGCAGTGAAAATCTACAAAACATCGATTTTGGTGTTCAAAGACAGAGAAAGATATGTGGATGGAGAATTCCGCTTCAGAAACACAAAGAACCAGAGCAATCCCAGAAAGATGGTCAAGGTTTGGGCCGAGAAGGAGTTCCGAAACTTGAAGAGATTGTACATCAACGGCATCCCCTGTCCTGAACCAGTGGAACTCAGATCCCATGTGTTAGTGATGGAGTATTTGACCAAAGGAAACACACAACCTTCCCCAAAACTTCGGGACCATCCTTTCAAAGACATCGATGAAGTCGTGCATTATTACCAACAGATGTTGTTCTACATGAGAAGAATGTACCAAAAATGTCGACTTGTGCATGCTGATTTGAGTGAATACAACTCTATTGTGCACAATGACAAATTGTACATCATTGACGTTTCCCAATCGGTGGAACCAGAACACCCAATGGCACTTGACTTCTTGCGCATGGATATCAAGAACGTCAACGATTTCTTTTCCAGGAAGAAAATCAATGTTTACCCAGAGAGACTCCTATTCAAGTACATTACTGAGGGAGACTACAACCTCGGGCTTACAGACGACTCAGACGAACAGCTAGGCAAATACTTAGACTCCGTTCCCTTGAAGAGCGAAACGAATGACGATAATTTGGAAGATGAGGTGTTCCGTTCCATTCACTTGGTGAGGTCGTTGAACCACCTTGAAGAAAGAGATTTTGAAAAGTTCTCAGCAGGTAAAGTCGACACGCTCACTGACCTTGTTGCAAAGGAAGGAGAGAACCCTGAGGAAGACTCTGAAGGGGATCTGAACGACGAAGAAGACTCGGATGAATCTGACGATGACGACGATGAAGATTCTGACCTGGAGGACGAAGATGGCGAACCCAAGAAGGTGTGGGTTGAAAAGGAAAAGATTTTGAAGGGAAAGAGATTCCAAGATAAAGATGAGAAAAAGGCCAAGAAGGTGGCAGCAAAGTCTGCAAAGGCAGAAAAGAGAAAGACGAAGATGAAGAAGCACTTGAAGAAGAAGTTGATCAACAAGAGAAAAACCACATAGACGAATCACAAATTCGAACCTGGGGTCTCGCTGTAGCGAATACGGAAAGATTTGATCTGCCGAATTCCACCATTGTCCTGCAATCTCATGCACCTGGCTGCGTAGAATGTTCTGCTATGGTAACCAGGCCAACATGAAACGAATGAAACCAGGACTCGCCTCTTCTTGTTAGAACGTCTGTGAAAATGAGTCGAATCAAAGATTTGATTTCGATGTTTGATGTTGCTGATGAGAAGGCTGACGGAGAGCCGGTCAGGAAATTGGACAACAGGCTATTATTTGATCCCTCTCCAAGCTTAGGAAACTACATCCCCAAGTCAAAACCCATGCTTGAGTCGTCACGGAGATTTACAAAATTTATTCCTCCCAAAGTAATTGAGTCCGACCTGGCAGAGAATCAGCTCACCGGTTATAGAGAGGACGATCCAGGAGAAATTAATCTAGAGGAGAGTGAGAAGCGAGACGAGCCCCTGAAAACGGCAGAAGAAGTGAACGAGGGTGCGGTTTGGAAAGAATCGAACGAGGGCCCACAAGAGAAGGAAAAAAGAATCGAACCAACAGATGAGGAAACGCTGAGGAAAATAATGCCAAAGGAGCAGACTTCAGTCGACTTAAGGCCAACAGAGTTGACTGAAAAGGTTTCAACAGGAACCATTGAAGAACCACTAAAGCAGACTCAAGCTGAACGACTGGTCACGAAAGAAAAAGAAGAGGATCCGACAAAGGAAACAAGTTCCAAAGCTCTTGAATCTGTCACAGAACCGTTATTCTCCAGGAAACAACTAGTTGAATCAGTCGAACTTCCAGAACCAGTTGGCCAGCTGATTCTTCCAAAATCAAGTCACATTCGAAAAGACATGGGAAAAAGTGGCCACCTTTTCACAAATTTAGAAGGTCTTGAAGCACCTGAAAATTCAATTCTTCAAACTCAGACGCCATATTCACCCTCCATTCCATGTACAACGAAAGAAGTGAAGACCTCTCAGAGTTCAAAGAAAGAAGTGAAGATTCCTCAGAGTTCAAAGAGCAGTTCAAATGAAGAACGCTCCGAGTCTATGTCCAGTGGAAATGAACCCACGGCACATCCAAGCATCTCAGATGTGAATATGTCTCCATTTATAGAACCCAAGACTCCAGTTCAACCAAGGGAAAGTCCTTTTACGGAAGACAATTCTGAAAACATCACAGCACCTGGTCCGTTGGAGGCAGATCCAAAAATATTGAGCGACAGGTCAATTGGTGAAGTTGAAGAGACACCCTTCAAACCACAAAGAGGTCCATCCGTGAAGAGGATGAAGCCCATAAGAGGTGAGATCCAAGAGGGTTACTCAATTTTTGGCAAGCTGAAACTGCTGGAGGATTCTTATCGAATGAGATTTACTCGTGGCCACGAAGTGACAAAACTGAAAGATCTGAAATGGCTGTCTGGTCTGAGATTTCTGAACGACCTGTTGATATCTTCCAGTCATTTCATCACAATTTCTAGTTACGATTCGAACTGTACCACACCAGAAGCTCCAATTCGGTTCAATTTCAGGAGGCTAGTGGAAGAGAACGAGCATACTCCGTTGGTGAGTCCTCCATTGGTGAATTCGTTCCCTTCCTTGACTCCCTCCTCTTCAGACAACTTCAAATCTGTTTGTACTACCTCCTCTCCCACTACCCACCCTTTCAGAGAACGCTTGGGCCCACCAATTGAGTTTGCCAGAGTCGGGAATCTATCAGTGGATGAAGAAAACGTCAAAATTGAAAAAGTCCTGAAGTTTGCCGAAATGAGGCAGTCTGTGACCGCGTGGACTAGACGAAAACTGAAGATACCAGTGATCAAGCTAAACCAAGCTAAGGCCAAAGGTGTGATGACTTCAGTTGATGAACAAGGCAAATTTATGCCCACACGGCCCGTGCCTGGTAACCCTACAGAGGATCCTGAGTCTTACAAGAAATACGTGGATAAAATGAGAAAAGAGGGAACTCCTATATCTCCATCAGGATTCCTGAGATACTTGGCCCACAAGGAGGTTCCTGATTATTTACAGAAATTTGCTGCATTCATCGACCAAGAATTTGCTAGCTGACGAGCATTTTTGCAATCGCAGATAAGACAGCGTGCCCCAGTATCATGTGACCTTTCGTGGGAGGAAGCCACACCAACAGGCAAATTAGGGAGGACAATAAACAAATTAAGCATAATGCAGTAGAAGTCAACACTTTCCAGCGATTTCCAAATTTAAAAGGACACGGAAAGCTGGCACGAATATTTAATGTGGCTGGTGCGGGTAACTCCGAGTCAATATCCGAGACCCCCAAACTCACCTTCTCAGAGTGCACTGGTGTTTTTTCTGCCCCAATCAACCTCTAGGCAACAATTGCAAATCTTGGCGGATTCTACTGTGTATTCTTTCCACCCCACTATTCATTTCCGGGCCAATTCACCCGTCACTACTACACCCATACTACCACAATGGAAGACTTCTTGAAGGACAGTCCCTTCGATGAATCACAGAAGGACTTGAAGAATTTCAATCCGGACTATGATACCAACTACAACGTGGACCCAGACGCGGGAGGATTCAGCTTTGCTATGAACCAGGACCCAGTCACCTACGACTACAATAGCTTTAGCCCCAACTACACCAGCCCCCAGAACAATTATGGTGGAAATGGAAACAGCAACGGCATGCCTGCAAACGACCCTTATTTCGAGGCTTTCGACGTCCTCGGCTCGCCCAGCCAGCAACCAATTTCACCCACAGGTGTCACGGGCCAAGACCTTTCCAGTATGGACCCCCTGAACGTGGACCTCTTGCAGTTCACAAACGACCCCATGAATAATTTGGACCAATTGGTTTCGCCGGACAACACCAATGCCTTGAACAACAACTTTGCGACGTCGCAGCACTTTTCCCCGGCCCGAGGCAACAACTACAGCCTGTTGAACTCAATTGCCGAAGACAGCTTGCCTAATTCGTACCACAACACTTTTAGCCCCAATCTCTCCAGACACGGCAGCATCAGTGTGCCTCCTCTGAACAACGAGTCGTATCTCTCGCCGCAGGTGCATGCGTTCATGTCGCCCCAGTCCAATGCTTACGACGGGTCCTTCGACACGTTGAAGTCGCCGTATTCGGGGTCTTACTTGAACTCCCCGCCCCCTCCTCTCAGCTTGAGTCTCAGCAAAAGCATCCCCACGGCCACCACTTTCAACCAGACCACCATCGGAAGCACGCTATCTCCGCCACAGCAGCTGTACGGCCTGCCCAACACCCGCAAAATGGACAACTTCGCCAGCTCGAAGCAGTTGACACAGGAGGAAAAGGTCAAGCGTAGAAGAGAGTTCCACAACGCCGTGGAGCGCAGGCGACGGGACTTGATCAAGGAAAAGATCAAGGAACTCGGTGTTCTTGTTCCGCCCTCGCTCTTGACCCCCCAGGTTTGCGCCGTGCAGACGTTGCTGAAACTGGAGCACCTGAACTCCAAGGAAATCAAGGAATTGCTAGCGGCGGTCAAAGTCAAGGAAACGAAACCCAACAAGGCCACCATCTTGATGTCCTCGGTGGACTACATCCGGCACTTGAAGAAAGTGTCGGAGAAACAGGACAGGCGGCGGGCCCAGCTTGAACGTGAGATCGAAGACTTGGAGAAGCTGCTTGAGGGCAAGGAAAGCGAAACTTCGCTGGCGGGATTCCCCAGCTCGTTGGAGTTCCCGCAGCTGTCTGGATCTGACTTCAACCCGGACGATTTCTTTTCCGACGTGATCACCGAGCCGGCCCAGTATTAGACAATAGACATGAAATTAGTGCGTTTGCACCCAGTGCCGCACACCTGCACGGCGTGCAGGAACATGCATCTGAGCACGAACGTTTGCTTTTCGTGAAGCCTCAATGGATTCTTCTTTGGCTTCGGCCCAGCGTTTCGTTGACTACGTCAACACCTCTCCGTCGCCGTACCATGCTGTGGGCAACGTCAAGCGCTTGCTCGTGTCGAGTGGGTTCATAGAACTCAAGGAGAAGGACGAATGGACCATTTTGCCGAACTCGAGCTACGTCGTCACCAGAAACGGGTCCTCGCTCATTGCGTTCCGCGTGGGTCCCAACTACACTCCCGGTGACGCCGTTTCCATCGTCGGAGCACACACCGACTCGCCATGTCTTCGGATTAAGCCAATTTCCAAAAAGTCTGGAGAAGGATTTATCCAGGTGGGCGTGGAACAGTACGGTGGGCTCATTGCACACCTGTGGTTCGACCGTGACTTGAGTGTTGCTGGCCGAGTCTACGTCAAGGAAAACGGCCGGTTTGTGCCGAGGCTCTTGCACTTGAACAAGCCGTTGATGAGAATCCCCACATTGGCGATTCATTTGAACAGAGAGGTCAACCAAAAGTTCGAGTTCAACAAGGAAACGGAAATGGTGCCAATTGCCGGCCAGGAGGAGTACACATGCAGCACCGACCCGGCGTTGAAGCTCACGCCCAAGGAGTTCGAGGCTGTCCAGCATGTGGTCACTCGTCACAACGAATCTCTTGTGGAGATCATTGCTACGGAGTTGGGTGTCCTTCCAGAACAAATTGAGGACTTTGAGTTGGTTCTTGGCGACCACCAGCCTGCCACTCTTGGAGGAATGCACGACGAGTTTATTTTTGGCCCTCGCCAAGACAACTTGACGTCGTGCTTTGCAGCTGCCGAGGCTCTTGTTGCGGCAAAACCATCGTCGGTGCTGATGATTTCTCTCTTCGATCACGAAGAAATCGGATCGGTCTCAGCTCAAGGTGCAGACTCCTCGTTCTTGCCGGATGTGCTCGGCCGTCTTGCCGTCCCCGGAGACATGGCCAGAATGTGCAGTCGGTCGTTTTTGATTTCGGCTGACCAAGCGCACGGCGTTCACCCCAACTACGAGAGATTCCACGAGAAGGCCAACCGTCCTCATGTGAATGCGGGACCCGTGATCAAAATCAACGCCAACCAGCGGTATGCCACCAATTCGAGGGGAATTGTCCTCATCAAAGCGATTGCAGAAAGTGCCAAAGTTCCAATGCAGCTCTTTGTTGTCCGGAACGACTCTCCTTGCGGCTCTACTATTGGACCCATGCTTTCAGCCAAGTTGGGACTCCGCACTCTTGATTTGGGCAACCCGCAATTGTCCATGCATCTGATCCGAGAAACAGGAGGCTCGCACGACGTTGCGAGATTGACTGCCTTGTTCCAGGAATACTTCAGTCTGTACTGTGAGGTGGATGCGAAAGTTGAATGCGACTGAATACTCCGGCACCGAGAACGAATATAACAAGAAGTGAATTCATGACCTTTCAAATCTGGAAATAACTCCTGTAAACTGGAGTGACTGGAGTAATGTAAATTGGAGTAAAGTAGGAGTTGCAACTGGAGTAATGTCGGAGGTGCACTGGAGAACTGAACTGAACACCTGCAGGACATATCAACATCGCCTCGATTTCACTTCACAGAACTCCAGCTCCTCCAAACCATGCACATCCACTTCATCCACCTAATATTGTGCAGTGCGGTCGCAAATGCCTTTATGGCGGCACCCTTTCTTGTCGCATCCCACAAACTTGTCGCAGGACTAAAAAGTGAGGTGCTCCAACCCAATACGAAGACCCAAGACCCTGCAAATGTCACCAACATGCTCAAAAAACTCGTCTCCGAGTGCTCCTCCGACGTGTACTTGATTTTAAACATCCCTGGCCTTGAAGCTGCGGATATGCTTCAGAGCAGAGAGGAGAACTGGCCACACCTTGTAAAATACCTCCACATGGCTTCGTCGGTGGTGGGATTGCCCTGGATGGAAGGGCTGCTTGATCTCCATTTTTTGGAAAAGTACATCACCAGAACGTGTGCCACAGAAACCATCAACGTGGTGCTGGAGAGCGACGATGAGGTGGTTCAATATTTGGACACCCGAAAGAGAATCATCAAGGTGGAGTTCAATCCGCTCCCACCACCGGGACCGGAACGCCAGATTTCATTGAGAGAAAACGACGACTTAATCCGGCGTATTTTGCGCAAAGTGCCTCTGCCTCATTACACCATAATAGTTACTCTGACAGTGATGTCTCCAGTGCACCCGATCCCCCAATTTGCATTGGAAGAGACGCCGGAACAATTTGAGCTTTTCCACAGCATTGTCAATGATGAGAGAAGAGAGGAGGAGGTTGAAAGGAACAATTACTTGTACGCGGACACCGAGCCAGTGTGGAACGAGAACATGGATGCCCACAGCTTATATTTGGCGCGAAAAAAGAAAGACCAGATTCATTTTTTCAACCACGAGCTCTGGAAGAAAAACGAGAAGCTCGTGACTACGGTGGCCGTGATGGTGGCCAGTGTGTTTTTGGTGCAGACAATCAGTGTGGTGAAATGGGTGCAGCATAAGATTGCGAAGCCCAAGCGCACGTGACGCAATAGCACAATCACACGGACCAACAAATCCTCTGGCTAGTCAGATGCCCAGAAATGCCAAATAGTTTCTCCGATCGACTAGTTGCCAATACCAATACGACAAGCCACAGCGATCTTGCGGGCGACAGAGATCGCTGTGATTACGTAAGTGGAGAATAATCACCTGTTTTTTCGCGCAAGTAACATCAGCAGATTTCGCAACTAAACGTTGATCCAGTCCGAGAAGAGCCGTCCGTTTTCGGCGGGGTCTATATTAAATCAATGTCATCACGAAGCTTCACCCACATTAGCCCATCCACTCCTCTTCTTCCCCGTACATCGCTCCATTCCTTCCCCGACCTATCAATCCTGTATACAACCGAGAATGCTACTTACATGAAATGAGCTTATTCCCAACTTCATTTTTATTTTCCCATGACAGACTTCCTAAAATTTCGTTCTGAGCCCTCGGGTCGCCACGAGGGCAAACAGCATATCGTTATTGTGGGTGCTGGAATTATCGGTGTATGCACAGCTTACTATCTCGTAAAGCACCCCAAATTCGACCCGGAAAAGTATCACATTTCTCTAGTGGAAAGCAAAAGAGTAGCCGGAGGAGCTAGCGGGAAAGCAGGGGGTCTTTTGGCGCTTTGGGCGTTCCCACAACAGCTAGTTCCACTTTCGTTTCAGATGCATCAAGAACTCTCGGATTTGTACGACGGAGAAAACGAATGGGACTACCGCCGACTCACCACAGTGTCGCTAGAAGGAGATCTCTCGAAGTTGAGTGAAGACGACGAAGAAAATCTGGATATAATGCAAAAATTCCCAGGGCTGGGGCCTGGAGATAAGCCGAAGAAGACTTCGAGGGTGGCTAAATCGCGAGATAGTAGAAAACTTCCGTCGGATTTGAACTGGATCACAGAAGACAACATTACGCTGTGCTCGTCGTTGGGCGGAAAGGACACGACTGCTCAGGTTCATCCTTATCGTTTTACCAATTTCATCTTGAAGAAGGCAGTGGAAGACTCCAACGGTGCCATCGAGCTCATTTTGGGCAAAGTTAACAAAATTCTTTATCTGATGGAAACAGGAGTGGCTACCGGGATCACTTATGAGCCCACAAGTGTCAAGAGTGACTACGCACAGAACAAAGAGGAAAAGACGTTTCTCACATTGAAGGGAGACCAGATTGTACTCTGCGTGGGTCCGTGGACTTCTAAAATCCTCCCTGATTGTCCCATTTCGGGCTTGAGAGCCCACTCCATCACAATTGCCCCCTACAAGGACCAGACGGTGTCCCCATATGCCATTTTCACCGAGTTCAAAACGGGGCCGGTCAGCTACACGTCCCCGGAGATTTACGCGAGAAAAGACGAAGTATTCGTATGCGGCGAGGGTGATTCTGCTGTGGATGTTCCAGAAACAACCGATGATGTGGAGGTGGTGAAATCCAAATGCGACGAGCTCTTCAAGCTGGTCGGAAAAATGTCTCCAATGTTGAAGAAGGGCCGCATTTTGAAGAAGCAGGCTTGCTACTTGCCGGTTCTAGATGTGCCGTCCTCCAGCGGACCTTTGATCGGAGAAACCAATGTGGAGAACTTGTTCTTGTGTTCGGGTCACTCGTGCTGGGGTATCAATAACGCTCCGGGCAGCGGGAAGATCATGAGTGAGTTATTGTTGGAGGGCCGGGCCAAGTCTGCGAACATTTCCTCTCTAGATCCATCGTTATACTTCGATGCTTCTGTGTTGGTGAGTGATGACGAGGATGATTATAGTGATGTTGGCGAGGATGAGGAGGAAACTTCTATTGATCAATAATGAATCAAGACTCCAGTTGATGTTTGTATAATCGCATAGAGCAAGAAACTTCTGTTGATCAATACTGAATCAAGACTCCAGTTAATATTTGTATAATCGCATAGAGCAAGAAACTTCTGTTGATCAATAATGAATCAAGACTCCAGTTAATATTTGTATAATCGCATAGAGCAAGAAACTCTCTCGCGAAATCTTTCGCTGACTACATTCGCTTAGACGTCAATATACTTTACAGTTATATATTATGTTTTCAGAAGCCCAAGGACTAACTAAATGAATGAGAAATTTAGTTTCTCTTGGCGAATCTTCTTGGACCTCTCTGGGAAGAGATGGCAACGGTCTGGAGAGGAATCTTGAAACCCAAGGTCTTAACCAAGTCAGCGGTCTCAGCGTCAACTTCCAATTGGCCGTTGGTGTGGGACAAGTCCAAAGCAGAGACTTCTGGAACGTACTGGTCCTTTCTCTCACGCTCTTCTTCCTGCAACTTGAAGGAAATACCTCTAACTGGACCCTTTTGAATTCTCTTCATCAAGTGGGTGGTGTAACCAGCAATCTTGTTTCTGAGTCTCTTGGATGGGATCTCAGCAATCTCAGAGGTCAATCTCTTGTTGGTCTCGAAGTCCAAAGTCAACTTTGGGTAGAATCTTTCAATCATAACCTTAGAGGCTCTCTTGACAGTCTTAGTTCTAACACGACCCTGATAGTTAGTATTTGAGGGAGGAATGGTTCAAGCTGAGGAGTGGAATAAATCTCGAATTTGGTACGGCCACCCAGGGATGGGTGTTGGACAACCGCGGCGATTTTTCAATGGAAGGTGTTCTTCTGGGCGATTGATTCTCTTTGGTTTGCTCTGTTTGTGTCGAGAAATCTTCAGTTTGAGTTCATTTCTGGAAAGTTCATCTTATTGTTGCTTGTTCATATCTGCTTCTCAGCTAGAAGAGCTCAGTTGTCGTGAACGATGTCACTGGCGGTACATACCATTTTTGAAGATTAGTATTTGATATGGAGAAGAATCCGAAATTAAGAATCAGGTCTTGAAAATTGCGTATAGTGTCGCAGGGACAGAGCAAAAATTTTCGAGATGCTGGGTGCAGGAGAAAATTTGAGTGCGAGTACACGTGATGATGTGACTGTCTTTGAGAAGAGAGGTGTGCAGGTCAATACTGTAGGTTCTGGAGGAGGTGAAGAGAAATGCTAATTGCGGAGTGCCCAATGGAGAAAGAAAATGGACGTTGTCTCTTCACTGAATTTGAAAACATTTGCGGTTCAATTCTGAAATTCAAAGGTTTAGCCATGACCCGATTAGGTCCCAATATTAGCTGCGAAACGGCAAGCCAGTATAGAAACAGCAGGAAACTCGGACGAATGTGAATTAAAAAAATACAGTATCGACTGAGCACGTATTGCTAAGCTGATATGTAGCATGCTGAAGCCGAGATGTCTGAAGCCAAGATGTTGAATACTGAAGCTGAGATACTTGAGATACAGAATGCTGAGGCTTGTCAAATCGGTCTATTCCTTTCCAAACAGAGACAAACACAAACTCAGCCAGTAGCCAGCTAATGGAAACGAACCCAAGTTAAATTTCTCAGACACCTTCCAGACATCTCTTCCTGGACACCTTCTCGTGTTGCACTACTTATCGTGCTCCACGTGACCTATCAAGTACCTCGAAACTAAACACAAGGCACACCCCACAATCTATCACCATGGAAAAGGGCCGTCTATTTCACTGTGACGTGTGTACGTCCGACTGCACCAACAGAATACGAATAAAATGTGCTATTTGCACGGACTACGACTTGTGTGTCCCATGTTTCGCCTCAGGAAAGGCGACTCTAGACCACAAACCATGGCATGACTACCAAATCATTGAGCAGAACACATATCCCATCTTTGCTGAAGGGTGGGGTGCTGACGAGGAATTGCTATTGGTCCAAGGCTGCGAGACGTTTGGACTCGGAAACTGGCAGGATATTGCCGATCACATTGGAAATCGGTCGAAGGAGGAAGTCGCCAAACATTACAACGAGATTTACCTCGAATCTGCGGAATACCCACTTCCTGAAATGGGCAAGGACTTCTCGCACACGTTGGCGCCAGATTTCTTGCAACAGAGGAAGAAACGCTTGGAGGAACGGAAAAACATGCCTCTTCCTCCACCGAAACTCAAGCCCGCTGCTTCTGTTCCGCTCTGTCACGAGGTGCAGGGCTACATGCCTGGACGGTTGGAGTTTGACCACGAGGCCGAGAACGAGGCCGAGGTGCCCATAAAAGACATGATTTTTGACCCAGACGATTCTGCTGGCGACATCGAGTTGAAATTGACCATTCTCGACATCTACAACTCCAGATTGACCACGCGTGCGGAACGCAAACGTGCGTTGATCGCCAACAACTTGCTCGAGTACCGCAAAAACATCGCCAACGACAAGAAAAAGTCCAAAGAAGAGAAAGAGTACATGCGCAAGATCAACGCCTTCATCCGTGTGATGACCCCCGAGGACTTTGAGGGGTTTTCCGCTGACCTACTAACGGAGCTCCGGTGCCGCATCCGTATCCAGCAGCTTCAGAATTGGCGCAGGAACGGAATCACCACCATCGAAGATGGAAACAAGTTCGAGAAGGATAAGCTTATCCGGCAGGCACACTACCAGAGGGTTGGAAACGGGTCCGGTCTTGCTGCGCGGAATTCAGCTGCACAAATAGCATTGAGCAATGGAGTCCGCAAAATCGGCACTCCGGTTCCGGAGTACAAACCAAAAATCAACACCAGTAACGCCAGGGCTCCGCTCGATATCTCGCATGCTACAGATTTCGAGTTGTTGTCGGCGGAAGAAAAGCAATTGTGCTCCACGCTCCGAATCTTGCCGAAGCCCTATCTTGCAATCAAGAACCAGCTTATGAAAGAAGCGATCAAAAATAACGGCATACTCAAAAAGAAGGACGCTCGTCTGTTCTTGAAGATCGATGTCAACAAGGCGTCCAAGATCTACGAATTTTTTGTGCAGATGGGTTGGTGCTCGCAGGGTTAGCTCAGGACTTGCAAAAGTTGAAATTGAGAGCTAAAGTTGAGATTGAGAGCTACTGCAAAAGTTGAGATTGAGAGCTACTGCAAAAGTTGAAATTGAAAGTTACTTGCAAAAAGCAAGAATTGGCGGTAATCGCTGCTCATTGTTATATTGCAAATCACGCTTCTCCTCGTCTTATCCCGTGGCAGTGGAGAGTGGTAAATTGAGTGGTAAATTGGTCCAATCCGCAGCTTGAGGCGTGCACACTATTTCCGCGATCAGTTTTCCCAGGAACACGCATCAACAGCAACTGAATTTCTCATCGTTTATTGAGTCACTTGTTCAAGTCTAAGGTGTCTGCTTCGAACTTGCCCGTTGACTTAATCTAAGCGCAACTTCCACGATCTGCCTTCTGAAATCGCTTCTTACAATGAAGTTCGCTCTCCTTGCCCTAGTTGCTTCGACAATAGCTCTTTCCACGCCAACGCAGTGGTACCCGCTCACGCGAAAGGGAGAAATCCCAACGATCGAACCCTACGCATTTGGCCAGGACGTTTTCATCGATTGTATTTCCAGAAACATCGACAATGGTGAACACAAGTTTGACAGCAATGACAGAATCGTGTACAGCGCTTTCCCCAAGTGCAAGGAAACAGGAAAACCCCTTGGCTTCCGCTACGGTGTGCTGGAGGATGTGAACTGCACCATTGGCTTCTCAGATGAACTCTACCATTTGTTCCAATTGTACATTCACGAGGACTCTCCCTTCAGTTGCAGAATTCCCCTCAGTACCGAGGCCAACTACTTGGAACTGGGTGGAGCCTACATTCCCTTGACTTTCAACATCAGAGGAGAGATTCACGACTCGCATTTGGACATCGACAACCACTTGAACTTGGTTTTGACCAAGCCCAGTAACGCAATCGCGGAGCAGCAGACCGTGATCAGTGCCGTAGCCTGGTCTGCAGGAACCAATGCCACGCGTGTCATTATCGGAGACTACTTGACCTTGCAGATTGCTGTGAGATGGATGGACAACTTGAGCAACTCCGGATCCCAGGCCGCCAACACCGTGGGTTTGCCATATCCAGACGGCTTCTACAAGCTTCCACTCAACTCTATCCCTATGAACTACACGCAGCTTATAGTGACGTTGGTGTTGGTAGCTCTCGTGGTGGGCGTAGTCTCGTCCACAATTAGTTACAAGCTCAAGGGCCGCAAAGGCTACGTTTCATTGGACCGCGAGTCGTCCATTTCCAAGCAAGATTGAGTAAATATGTATGCAAAGGTGTTACTAACGTACTTTCTGGATAATAGCATTCAAGAGCATGACGGTTCTGTCGGACTTTTCCTCGGCAGAGTTGATGTATTTGTCGTTCAAGAAGTTGACGTAGTCGGCCGTAAGCTGCTGCTTGGCCTTTGCGTTCTTGGTCTTGGATTTGTATGCGGTGAACTTGCTCACTGAAAGCTTCAATGCGTCAGCCAATTCGGCGTCAGAAACAGAAACAGTACGAAGAGGCAACGTGATGTCCACCATCGTCGTGCGTGCTCCACTGTAGTTGTTCTGCAAGTAGCTCAAAATGTGGTCGTACAAGTAGTCTCTGTTCAAGGTGTCAAACTTGTCGAAAATGGCGAAGAAGTCCCCGGCAATCTCGAAAACCTTGTCCTCCTTCAAGTCCTTGGACACTCCCTGGAGCAATTCCGGAAGAGACAAGTCGAAAATAGTCAATGCAATGTCTCCCTTCAACACCGGATTGGTGTCTGGGTTTCCCAAGACGTTCATGTCAGCTTCAGGCAACAGGGCCAACTCAGATTGCAATTCGTCCTTGTCGGTCAACGAGATGATGTCGTCATTTTGCTCGATGCCGTCAACCGAGGTGTCCTTTATGCGTTGTTTGAACTCCGAGGCCCGAGCTTGCAAGTCCTCCTCTTGTTGCTTGTCAGTCAACAATCCCAACACCCTTCTTCTGGCAAGCAACTTGGCGACATAGGTCAACTCGAATTGCGCATAACTCAACCACAATTTCGCAGAGTCGGGGTTCAAACGCAAAGATCTCTGGTACAATTCTCGGGCACCTTGAGCATTGGCATTGGTCTCAAACTCGTACTTGGCTGCAGAGAGCCAAGCATCCACGTTTCTGGGCTGCAACAGCAACAACTTGGCATACACCCTATAGACGACCTTGACAGCGTCCTTTTCTTTCACAAACTGAATGTATTTGGACCAGATATCTAGGTCTCCTGGGTATCTTCTGATGGCTCTGTCAAAAACAAAAGCGATTCTACGAAACCCTGCTCCATCGGATATGCTGGGCTTGGTGTCGATCATCTCTGCACTTGAGAGACGCAGGTATCTCTTGAGTCGAAGTTTTTCCAAGTTCATTTCGAACTCACTGTATTTCAAGAAGTCTCTGGGTTTGCTTCCTCTGCCTTGAATTCTGTGCTCAAAGTCTGTTCTTCTTCTCATGATCATGGTGATCTCCTTGCGGTCAAAGAGACCTTTCTTGGTGAGATCATCCAACTCAGGAACGGATTGTTCCAAGTAGAATCTGATTTTGGAGGCCATGTTGGTGGTTGGAAATGGAGCACATAATTTTCTTGATGAGATGAGGCTACATGCAGGTCGATGATGATTCTGGTGTAGTAGGACGATAAGACGGGAGTGTTTGTGAGGTTTTGAGGGCTTGGGTAATGTCAAAGGAAAATCTCGACCTCCTGAGGTGAATATATTTCAACCTCCTGAAGTAAATGCATTTCGACCTCCCTGATCGGTGGCTTCGGGGTTCAACTCGGGAAACTTCACGAGATAAGTAACCTATTCAATTCACGACCTCATCGACTGCTTGAATCGTAAAATCTGGTCCATTCTTGGCATCCAGTGTGCAGTTATTCTGTGGAATGGTATGTGGTGAAATATTGGGTGCAATTAATGGGTGCAAGTTTCTGTGCGATTTCCACAGTTTTCCAAAGTAGTGGAAAAAATGCAAATTGACGACTTAGAAAAGAAGGCGCAACAAAATGTAGTACTTCAAACCCACCTAAACAAAACTGCAAGATGTGACCTGCCACAGTTGGGTCGAAAGAAAGGACTGTTGGCGATGTCATTTGTCATAACAAAGAAAGTTACTCTAAACCAAGCTAAAAACTCCAGATTCATTGGGATCACTTTAGGGTTTCTGTCTTTGACTGTGCTCTTCCCAGTGTCGTTCCGTGAGAGGACCGAAATTGTGGATCCAAGTACGCTGAACTTTGACACTGACATACACTTACATGAATTTTCAATAATTGGTTAAAGTCTGTCTAGTGACACAATAAAGACCTGGCATCTGCTTCCGGAGAGGCCCACAAGTAATTACCAACACCTGCACCAACAACCACTGCCAACATGTACCACCCGTTATAAGTCATGAAAACCAACATTAGCATGAACGAGTAGCCCACCTGGAAAGCATACAAAAGGGCCGATTTTGTCTTGAAGGCAGAGTTTCTAGACGTCACAGTCAGTAACCCACGAGACTTGGTTTTCCACGTATTGATCCAGGTTCTGGTGAACTCAAAACCCATACTGAGCAACGCAATAGCCACAAGAGTTCCAACGAATCCTTGCACAGTCTTGACGTGCCACCATTTGTAAACGACGCAAGTGTTTTCCCAATCCCAGGTGAAAATCATCTAGATTGTTAGTGGCTTCCAGGACAATGGCCACAGACTTAACTTACGTTCATCTTGCACATGTCGTGCATCGGCATGTCCATGCCCATTTCGTGTAAAGAATGGTCCATGGCTGAGGAGGAACTGGAGTACTTATGGGTTGATAAACGCAGTGTACAGGTCAGACCAAACATGGGAAAGTAATTAGCCCGTACGGTATCCGAAGGGACTTTGGACAGGCTGTGTCGTGGGTGGCAATTTCTTCGACCTCCACCCTTTGGTTCCTCAGCGTTGTTCCGAAGGCATTTTCCTTAGGGTCATATAAGGGTATTAACAGTTTCTTGAAAATTAAAGCCTTAAGTAGCCTTTTTTTTAAGGCCAAGCCTTCCAAATTCTGGAAATGTAACCGCCTCTTTCTGATTTTGAAGATTCCGATTAGAAGCTTCTCTTCGTTTTCTGGCTGTTGTCGATCACCTTGTGGGATATGAGCCAATGCGGAACTGTATGGAATCTCATTCTACTCTTTATCCATGAAGATTATCGACAGAGAAGAAAAAGAAGCCCACGCTTCGTACATTGCCGCTGAAGGGTTGAAAGGCTTGTTCTACGGATCCGTGCTTTCCGTAGGTCTTTTTGCGTATCTAAAAACAAGGCACCCTGCCAGATTCAAGCACTTCAACACCTCCATCAAGACATGCATCCTTGTGATGCCCACGATTTCTCTTGGTGCTTTCTACGCCGACCAAGGGTCCGTTGAATTCGACCGCAAATTGCACTCGTCCAGCCATTCTGAAAAGGTTGTCTTGCAAGAGTTCAGAGCTTGGAAAAAAATGCTGATTTCCGAACAGATCTTCTCCAGTTTGAGCAACAACAAGTACAAGTTCATTTTCTCGTCGTGGCTCGCTTCAATGTACGGCTCGTGGGTTTATGTGAACAGGGACAAGATCATGACCCCAACGCAAAAGTTGGTGCAAGCAAGAATGTATGCGCAAGCCATCACCATTCTTTTGCTCTTGAGCACGTTAGTATTGGCCATGAAAGAAGAGGAAATTCTCAAGACCAAGCCCGCTCCAATTCCCGAATGGAAGAAGGTGTTGATGGCCAAGGACCTTGACAATGAGGAGGACGAAGAGAAGTGACTTGAGAAGTGACTTGATAAGTCTACTGCGAAAAGTGTATGCAAAGAACAGTACGTATTACACCACCAATGTTATCAAAAAGTGCCAACACACTGTTAAGCGACCTGACCTTTAAATGCTATCCGAAAATGTCGCCATACTGTTAAGACACCTCTATCACCAGTCCGTCGAAGAGTCATTTTGCAACCGCATCACGTGATCCCTCATAAAAGTTTTCAATTGTCATCTAATCTCCAAACCACCATGCCCCCCAAGAACAAAAAGCAAAAAGAAGTGGTCGACGAGCGTTTCCAGGCCATTGTGCTCACGGACTCGTTCGAGACCCGATTCATGCCCATTACTTCCGTGAAGCCCCGGTGCTTGCTTCCTTTGGCCAATGTTCCATTGATCGAGTACACGCTAGAATTCTTGGCCCGGGCTGGTGTCAACGAGGTTTATTTGATGTGTTCTTCCCACGCAGAGCAGATTTCCCAGTACATCGAGCTGTCGAAATGGGCGCAAAACTCGGCTTTCACCGTGACCACCATCATGAGTTTGGAATCGCGATCGGTCGGAGATGCCATGAGAGATTTGGACAACAGAGGTCTCATCACCGGAGATTTCCTTTTGGTGTCCGGCGACGTTGTCACCAACATCGATTTCACCAAGGTGATGAACTTCCACAAGCACAAAAAGCTGCAGGACAAGGACCACATTGTCACGATGGTTTTGACCGCTGCCAGCCCGTTGCACAACTCCCGGTCGCACGTGGACCCCGCCGTGTTTATTTTGGACAAAAAAAGCCACCGGTGCCACTACTACCAGGGCATTGCCCCTGTCCAGGGCAAGAAGGCCAGCATCAACATCGACCCCGAGCTTTTGGACGACATCGAGGACGAATTTGTCATTCGCAACGACTTGATCGACTGCCACGTCGACATCTGCTCGCCGCACGTGCCCCAGATCTTCCAGGAGAACTTCGACTACCAGATGCTCCGAGCAGATTTCGTGAAGGGCGTGTTGACGTCGGATTTGCTCAAAAAGACGATATATGCATACATAGGGTCGGACTACGCGGCGCGTGTGGAAAGCTGGGCCACGTACGACGCCATTTCCCAGGACGTGTTGGCGCGGTGGTGCTATCCGTTGGTGCCAGACCTGAATTTGGTCGAAAACACCTCGTACAACTACGAGTTCAACCACGTGTACAAAGAGACCAAGGTGGTGTTGGCCCAGTCCTGCCGCATCGGAAACAGCACGTGCATCGGAGCCCACACCAGCGTGGGCCATGACACGGCTATCGAGAAATCGGTGATTGGACGCAACTGCCGCATCGGCGCCAACGTTAGCATCAAAAACTCGTACATTTGGGACGACGCCGTCATCGAGGACAACGTGGTCATGAGCCACGCTATTGTGGCTGGCGGTTCCACCATCAAGCACGACGCCGTCCTTTCGCCAGGGAGTGTTGTCGGATTTAATGTAGTTGTCGGGGCCGGCAAGAACATTGCCAACAACACCAGAATCGTGGACCAGCCTGTCAAGAAGGACGAGTTCAGCGAGGCGTTCGAGTCGGACGAGGAAAGTGCCGGCGAGGAGGACGTCCTCGTCAATATCAACGACGTCGATTTGGTGGGAAATGACGGCACCGGTGTTTTGTACATGTCTGAGCGGGAAGCTGACGACGACGAGTCGGAGTGCAATTCCGTCCACAACTACTCGGGTGTGGTGTACCAGATGAGCTCGCTCAATGTGTCGGACGATTCGATTGCGTCGTTGTCCAAGCGCAAGAAGCGCCACACCCGCACAAGCTCCCGCAGCAGGCGCATGTCAGGCACGTCCATGATGTCCGACTACGACGCCGCGTACTCCGAGGAAGAGGAAGAGGAGGATTTCGGGAAAGAGGCCATTGCGACCGTGGAGAGAGCCATGGAGAACAACCACGACATGGACACCGCGTTGTTGGAGCTCAACACGTTGCGAATGTCGATGAACGTGACGTACCACGACGTGCGGCAGGCCACCGTGCAAGCCATGGTCAGAAGAGTGGTGCATTTTGTTTCCACGGACACGTTGAACGCGCAAGCTGCGGCGGTCAAGGTTTTCGGCGACTGGGGCGATTTGTTCAAGCGCCAGGTGTTTGGCGGCAGCGAGCAGGTGGACCTCTGCCAGGCGCTTCAGGATACGTGTGCGACGTTGGAGCCAGAACATGCGCAGATTGTGTTGTTTGTTGCGCTCCGGCAGCTCTACGAGAAGGAGGTTGTGGAGGAAGAGTACATTTTGGCGTGGTGGGACACGGAGGCTTCTCAGGCCAGCGAAGTTGTGGGTGTGCGTGCTTTGACGTCGCAGTTTGTTGATTGGTTGAAGGATGCCGAGGAAGAGAGCGAAGAGGAGAGCGAGTAAGGGGAGAGAAAAGAGGAGAGTAGTGAGAGAAACAGTGGAGAGAAAAGTAGAGGAGAGCAGTGGAGAACAGTGAGTCGAGAGAGTTACGAACGAACGCATGAAGCATGGTGGTCTGATGGCTGTGCGAATGGTTCACGCACCTGGTCTGTGCGAATTGGGTGCAAATGGTAGATGTCGCATGAAGACCGAATAATACATCCATAAACACAATCCATAAACGCAATATAATCCATAAACGCAATATAATCCATAAACACAATCCATAAACGCAATATAATCCATAACAATATAATCCATAACATCCAATCCATGAAAATCCAATCCATGAATTCCAAATAGTACGCACATGACGACCGACGTGCAGCCGTTTTCTCAGTCCATCAACTATCTGCATCTGGAAAACCGCGACTATACGATAAACGAGTCGTGGGCCCATTTCTTTCTATTTAAAACCACAAGTGCAGACCCAAGCAGATTCTTTTTGCATCCAAAGCAGATCCTTTTTGCATCACCAAGTCACCTTTTTACATCCCAAGTCACCTTTTTGCATCACCATCCAAATCAAAATGCAATACGATGCCATAGTTATTGGTGCTGGAGTCGTGGGTCCATGTATAGCCACCGCTTTGGCCAGACAAGGCAGAAAAGTCTTGATTATAGAGAGAGACTGGAGTGAACCCGACAGAATCGTCGGAGAATTGATGCAACCGGGCGGTCTCAAGGCCCTCAAGGAACTTGGAATGATCCAGGCCATCAACAATATCGGAGCCATCTACGTGGAAGGCTACTACATCCAGTACCATGGCCAGAAACTCCAAATCAAGTATCCCTTGAAGCTGGAGGCCAACCGCACCAATCCTGTGAAACTGGTGCCAGGATGTGTCCACGATGGAAATGACCAGTTGGATGCAGACGACAAGTGGGTGGATCTGAAGGACTTCGAGGAGGCCGAAAACGTCAGGGGCGTGGCGTTTCACCACGGAAAGTTCATCCAGAACCTTCGGACGATTGTCAAGGCCGAGGAAAATGCCACTTGTGTCACTGGATCTGTCACTCTGATCCTCAGAGACGAGCACGACCTGGACGTGGTTCGAGGCGTGAAGGTGAAGTTGCCAGACGGAAAATCCGCCACGTACACGGCCAATGTCACCATTGCCTGTGATGGAATTTACTCGAAGTTCAGAAAGGAACACGCCGCAGATAACGTTCCAGTGGTAGGCTCGTACTTTGTGGCCCTCAGCTTGAAGGATGCAGTTCTTCCGGCACCGCACAACGGGCACGTCATTTTGGGCGACCATGCCCCGGTGTTGCTGTACCAGATTTCTGAGCACGAAACCAGAATCTTGTGTGCGTACCGGTCCACCAAGGCCCCAGGGCAAAACGACTTCTTCGAGTACTTGAACGACGAGGTGTTGCCCGCATTGCCCAGCGAAATACGGCCAAGTTTCAAGGAGGCTTTGGTGTCTAAAAAGTTCCGTGCCATGCCCAACCAGTACCTCAGTGCGCCTAAACAAGGCCTGCGGAACCAGGGATTCATCATGTTGGGAGATTCTTTGAACATGAGACATCCACTTACCGGGGGAGGAATGACCGTAGGGTTGAACGACGCAGCTTTGCTAGCGAAGCTTTTGCACCCGCACCAGATCGCCGATTTGGCCAACCACGAGGAAGTGTCGAGAAAGTTGTCGCAGTTCAACACCAAGAGAAAGAGCTTGGACTCGGTGATCAACACCTTGTCGATAGCGTTGTACTCTTTGTTTGCAGCGGACAGCAACGGCCTCAAGATTTTGCAGTTGGGTTGCTTCAAGTACTTTTTATTGGGAGGCGCCTGTGTCAGTGGGCCCATCGGGTTGCTTTCAGGAATGCTTCCGTACCCCATGTTGTTGTTCAACCATTTCTTCCTGGTTGCGTTCTATGCCATTTACGTGAACTTTGCGCAGCGGGGGTTGCTTGGGTTCCCGTTGGCGATCTACGAGTCCTTCGATGCCCTCATCACAGCTATTCTTGTGTTCACCCCGTACTTGTGGAAGGAGCTCATGTGAGATAAGTTAGATATTCCTAGATTTAGGGGGATTCATAGATGTCCAAGATTTACTGGAGCGAGTTCATAGTTGTTATCAGGATTTACTGGAACGACTTCAATGATGTCACGAAGTTACTGGAACAACATCCTAGATGCCACCAACTTCGCAGATCTCACCGAGATTTAATGGAGCGACTTCATAGATGTCACCAAGAAATACTGGAACAACCTCACCACTAAGATTCTCCAATGGAACAACGTAGTAGATGTCACCAAGATATACTGGAACAACGTCATAGGTTCTCACCAACTTCAAAGATGTCACCAAGATTTACAGGAACAACTTCATAGATGTCACCCAGATTTACAGGAACAACCTCACCACCCAGATTTACAGAAACAACTTCACCAAGATTCTCCACTGGAACAACTTCATAAGATTCTTATCTGGAACAAACTTCGCATTGTACAGGTCTAATTTTCTGCAGTCATGGCATATTCTTGCAGGTGGTCACAGGCAATCAGTCGAATGCCCAGCTTTTTACTCAGCCTCGCATTACTGCAAAATGGAGCTCACTTTCTCTATTGACTTGGAAATAAACCACAAAAAGCGCAAAATTCCCCAAACATCGCCAACATCCAGTATCGTAACCGGAAAACACCAACCGTGTCCATCTTCGCTCTCCCATTGTTCCACGCCTCGGGCAAGCATTGCATACACCTTTTTTATTGCATACACCTTTTTCGCACTAAAGCAATCTTTATTTTATTGCGAACAGTAGCTTCATTCAACAATGTCCGACAACATCCCTCTATTGGGCCACCAAACCGATGCTTCGTTGAAGAAATCCGTACTCACCGGGTTGAAATTGACCTTGTTGTCCTCTCCCGTGAACTACCTCTTGATCTTCGTGCCGTTGGGGCTTATGGCTGGTGTCTTGGACTGGGGTTCCAACGCCGTGTTCTGGATCAATTTCTGTGCCATTGTGCCGTTGGCGTCCATTCTTGCGTTTGCTACCGAGGAGTTGGCCGAGCACACCGGCCAAACCATCGGAGGCTTGTTGAATGCCACTTTCGGTAATGCTGTTGAGCTCATCGTTTCGGTGATTGCGTTGAAGGACGGACAAATCCGCATTGTCCAGGCGTCAATGCTCGGTTCCATCTTGTCCAACTTGTTGTTGGTGTTGGGATGTTGTTTTATTGCTGGAGGAATCACTCGTGTGCAGCAGACATTCAACCAGACGGTGGCCCAGACAATGTCTTCTCTCATGGCATTGGCCACGGCCTCTCTCTTGATTCCTGCAGCTTTCCACGCCTCAATTCCGTCGCCAAAGGGTGGCATCGCAGACCCGGCTACGGATGCGAAAATCTTGAGCTTGTCGCGCGGTGTTTCTGTCATTTTGCTTGTTCTCTACGTCTTGTACTTGGTTTTCCAACTCAAGACGCACAAGGCCTTGTTTGAAGAGCAATCGCAGGAGGCGGATGATGGAATTATCACCTCCACCTTGTCCGACAGCATGCACAAGGCAGAGTCGGAACATCTTTCTGTGGTCGGTGCTTTGGTCGTTTTGGTGGGTGCTACGGTGATGGTTTCCTTCTGTGCAGACTTTTTGGTTGGGGCCATCGACGACATTGTGGAGCTGTCGGGCTTGTCCAAGACGTTTATTGGTTTGATTGTGATTCCGATTGTGGGAAATGCTGCCGAGCACGCTACTGCCATCATCGTGGCCATGAAGGACAAGATGGACTTGGCCATTGGGGTTGCTGTGGGTTCCTCGCTTCAGATTGCCATTTTCGTCACTCCGTTCATGGTGATTATTGGCTGGATCATCGACGTGCCCATGACGTTGTACTTCTCCACCTTCGAAACAGCCATCATGTTTGTGTCTGTGTTCATCACCAACATGGTGATTTTGGATGGAGAGTCGAACTGGTTGGAGGGTGCCATGCTTTTGAGCACCTACTTGATCGCAGCCTTGGCTTTCTTCTACTATCCCGACGTTTGATTATGTCGACAAAGAACGAATAAATGTTCTAGAAGCCGCGGGCAAGGTCGTTGCTAGGCGTATCGTAAAGTCTGAAGGCTATGTTTGCATACAATAAAGTGTGTCAGTCGGCGAGCAAGGCGCCTCATATACCTGATTGCGGCACAAAATAGCCTGCAATTCGCGAACTGCCATATCATATGTAGATGAAGCTGTACCACGAAACGTGATGAAAACACTATAGACATCCTCGTCAGCTTGGCGTGGCTATGCACACTGACGTGCAGAATGTCAACACCTGGTGAACATCGAATTCGCTTCCGCCACAGGACAACACCCCAGATCACAGCAACGTGGTGCAGGATGTTGACACGAGGAGTACATGAGGTTATAGGCACGGAAAATTCAAACCGCAAACAAAGGAAATCTAAACACCGGAATACACGAACCCCGAGTGTGGCCAAACCCGCTGTGTGAGGCAAAACCAGCCACTTTCCGCTTCCGAGTCATTTCGTCTTCTCGCCAAACTCACACAGCATTCTCAGGGGGCCTGCGACCTGTAAAGAACCGCGTCTCTGCGTCTGATGTGACACAAACACGCAAAGCGACGCACAGGCAGGGCATTTAGCTGCAGCCGGCCCAAAGCAGGCAAAGCCTCAAATTGAACAATTTTTTCGTTATATACCTCCTTTTCGCCTGTGTTCTCAGTATCTTCCTCATGTCTGACAAGGAAGCCTTGAAGGTGTTTGCCAGACAGACGGTGTCACAGGAGATGGTGGAGTTTTTGGCTGCCACCACCTGCTCGGTGATCCAGGTGAAACCTTGCAAAATGCAATACGAAGTGCAAGGGTCCTTGCAGGTGGTGCCCTTGCCCAAGGAGGCCGTTTCCTTGACCAGGTTCATCCGAAAGTTGATAGAATACTCAAACGTCCAGACCCCCACATTGATGGCGTCGGTCGTCTATCTCAACCGTCTCAGAAATGCGTTACCGGGAAACGCTGTGGGCATGGAAACCACTCGCCACAGAATCTTCTTGGGTGCGTTGATTCTCAGTGCCAAGTCGTTGAACGACTCGAGTCCATTGAACAAACACTGGACCAAATACACAGACGGCCTCTTGTCCAACCACGACGTGAATCTAGCCGAGAGGGAACTCATAGGGTTGTTGAAATGGAACTTGACCGTCAAGGAAGACGAGCTCGTGGTTGTTTTGCAGCCGTTCCTCGGGAAAATCAAGAAGGACATCCACAGGAGACTTGCGTCCGAGTCGCAGGCCAAGAGCGAATGCTACCGTTTGTCGAGCTTCCACAGCACCAACTCGCTTGCATCCAGGTCGTCGTCCAAGATGTCCCTCTTCTCCGGAGCATCTTCGTATTCGTTAGCATCTTCGTATTCGTTGGCATCTTCGGCTTCCTCCAGCAACTTGTCAAGCACGGAACGAATGCCTTTGGGCGAAAAAGCGTCCACCGCTCTCAACAAGAGAGAACAGCATTACAAGACCGTGGACTACGGCGTGCACCTCGCGCCTCCAGCCCGAGTGCGCTGAACACATTGCATTTCTTTACTTCTGAACGGCAGACTGCATTTTCACTTCTCACGGTGATTTACATTCACTTCTCGGTGATTTACATTCACTTCTCGTCGGTGATTACATTCACTTCTCGTCGGTGATTACATTCACTTCTTAATAATCATTCCCTTATAGACTTCTATAAACATAGTCGCATCATTCTGTAAGAGTATTAGTGCTGGTGAGGGTCCTCCTTGGGTGCCTCGGGTGCAACAGTGATCATGGTGTCGATTCTCAAAATGGAAATGCACGCCTCTAATGCCGACTTCAACGACTTGATTTTGGACTCCGTGGGCTCCAACACTCCGTGTAGCGTCATGTTGACGATCTTTCCGTTGATCAAGTCCAAGCCGTAGTTCTTGTACTTCTTTCTCTTCAAGTCCGTGGGCAACGCCGTTTGCGAAGCAGCGTGGTATGTTCTCAATTTGGCAATCAAGTCCAGGGCGTCCTTGGCAGCATTGACCGCGAGGGTCTTTGGAATAATCAACAAGGCATTGGCAAACTCCGCAATGGCCAACTGTTCTCTGGATCCGACAGTGGTGGCAAAGTTCTCCAAGTAGATGTTAAGTGCAGTTTCCACAGCACCTCCACCGGGAACGACATTGCCTCCTTCTAACGTTCTCTTGACCACACACAAGGAGTCGTGGATGGATCTCTCCATTTCGTCCAAAGAGTAGTCGTTGGGGCCACGCAAGATGATGGAGGACGAAGAGTGCTGTTTCGTGCCCTTGACCAAAATACACTCGTCGTCACTGATTTTGGTCTGGACCACCTCGTCAGCCAGGCCCAAGTACGAAGCCTCGAACGTTTCCTCGCCTTCCAAGTTGGCCAACGTTCCCACCAAAGTGGCGCCGGTGGCTCTCGCGATTCTTTTCAAATCCTCCTTCTTGCATCTTCTGACAGCAATCGCACCAACCTCGACGAACTCCTTCAAGCACAAGTCATCGATGCCTTTGGTGGTCAAAATGACGTTGGCACCAGCGTTGATGATCTTGCGAATGCGCTCAATAACAATCCCGTACTCTCTCTTTCTGATTTCCTCCAACTGGTCTGGGTCTTCGATATTGATCTGGACCCCCATGGCCATTCTTGCTTTCTGGAGGTTGATGTCCAAACAGGCAATACGAGCGTTCTTCACCGACTTGACCATGGCCTGGGACGCCACTGTGCAGTTCAAAGCGTATCCGTTGACGAGCATGGACTCGAGGGAAGATTTGCCGTGAGCCTTCAAAATGTTCACGGCCTTCACAGGATATCTGACTTCTCCTTTGGGGTTCGTGGTCTTGACGGCCATCATGGCATCCACCACCATGTTGCTGAAGAACTCAGAGTCGGATCCGATGATTTTCGACGACATGGAGGTCTTTGCGATGCTGATCATGGTTTCTCTGTTCAAGTCATCCACCGATTTGGAAAGAACCTCGTTGACATATCTGATAGCCTCTCTCAAGGCCAAACGGTAACCAGTGATGATTGTGGTTGGGTGGATTTTGTTCCTCACCAACTCGTTTGCCCTCTTCAACAATTCACTGGCTATGATAACCACAGACGTAGTTCCATCTCCAACTTCTCTGTCTTGTTGCTGAGCCAATTCCACCAAGATCTTGCCGGCTGGGTGCTGCACGTCCAAAAGCGACAAAATGGTGGCGCCGTCGTTGGTCACGGTAACGTCTCCAATGTCGTCAACCAACATTTTGTCCAATCCAACCGGACCCAAGGACGATTTCACGACGTTGGCGACCGAAAGTGCCGCCATGACGTTCTGGTTTCTGATGTCATCGCCGCTAACCTTTTCACCGCCAAGGAAAAGCGTATCAGAACGAGCAGCCGAATACATCTTGTGGTTCTTAGTATTTGGAAAAGCTGAGAAAAATATGGCGACGATTTGTGCGGTGCACGCACCAGGCAAGATAAATTTCGAAAACTTGAAATCGATGGTTGGCGTCTTCGGGGTGTATCTGTGACATTGGAAACACGAGCTTCACGGCCAGAATCAAAATTCTGTTGGGGAACGTGTATTGGAGCCATTTGCGTCGGTACTGCATGGCATGCTTTGTGGAGAGCATCCGAAGAGATGTAAATCTAAGTCCTTGCGGCAAGGCACCAACGCTAAATTTGGCTAAAGGCTCAGTTCCTGGAAAATGGTGAAATTCATGCTCACACTTGAAGGAGTGAAATCGCGAAATTAGGTTGTTCTGAGCAGTGGGGCAATCATGCATAAATATTTGAATTATGAAAGCAAGAAATTACCATCCACAATAGTTAGCACCTGCAATGGAGCCACATGGATGTTGCATGTGCCCTGATGTTTTGATAACTAATTATAAAAACTGTATTGGAAACCACGTTGCAGAGAGTGCCCTCTTTGAATTGGAAAGCCACTCAGAGAACGACGTCTGAGCCGAGACAATAAACAGTTTGGCCAGCAGTCATATGTAAGTGTCCTCTTAGATAGTGTCAAAATGATAAAGTCAGTCAATTGCTCAACATCATAATGACGTAACAGGAGATGGTTTGATGAAGTTAAGACGTCAAGCGCGCACCTTGCGAATAACTGTCCTAAAATTAGAAGCGTTTTGCTTATGTGCAGACTGTTCAATGGGTGCAAAATATGCTCATCAGAGTCTGGTGCGAGGTGAATTCCACCACTTCTCTACTCACAATTCAAACACCATGGAAATTTCGCCTATTTGTCCATGCATGCCGCTGCTCTCGCTGGCCACACTTTTGGTGTGGTCACTTCAGATCTGGGCCCAATAGTACCCTCTTGCAACGAAGGAAGCAATGTGTTGGCAGGACCGACGGCACCTCTTTATTCTTAATAACAATGGATGGATATCAAAACCCAGAAATATCTTGTCGTTGCTGATTATGAATAGGTGATTTGAGCGATACTCAGAGGATTCTCCTTCAAAGGATAGCTATTGTCCCTGGAGGCAACGTTTGGTATCTGTGATATCTGCTGAATAGCATTTCAGGGCACTTGTGCTTGCAGCCCCTCTGTTACCTTCTGTGTCCAGGGCGAGAAGAATTAAGGATATCACTTCAGAACCGGAGCAGACACTGCCCACAGCCGAAGTTCTCGCCCGATTAACGGAAACTACAAAGGCACCTGCCACTACCAAGGCTTGCACCAAATCTGCTGCTGCAAATGAGTCTTAAGAAATCGGAATTATTGCTATCCACTCCGGTGCTCAGTTCCAGAGCACTTCCCCAACAAGGCAGACTCACACCCTAACGTATTTATTGTGGGTGGCTCTAGGCCCTGGCCTTACGATTTCTTTTCTTAATTCCTTGTTGGTTGACCTCACCCGAAGAGATGTCACTTTTGGGTTGGGATACATTGCTCTTTTGGTGGTGATCCGGCCACCACAGGTTTTCCGTTATCGCCGACAACTTGGCCGAAAACGGGAAGCATGACTGGAGAGCTTGCCCCAGTAGCAAGTGCTTTGTCAAAAGGACTGCACAGGAGTGGTTTGCCTTGAAGATTGTCCATGCATGGCTCAAAAAAGATTGTTGTTCTAATGGCCACGACCGCATGCTTGATTTAATTTCACCTCACTACCTCATTTAGCTTGTTGCGATGGTTGTTGGTTGACATAATATGTTAGTTGGCATAATATGTTAGTTGACATAATATGTTGGTTGATATAATATTGCTTGTTTTATATTTTGAAGACATTGAGAAAAGTGTTATGAACGGCCTGCTCTGATTAGCGCCTATGTTATTTGGTCACTGGGGTATCTCGGCCAGGCACTGGATTGGGCAAATCTGGGTGCGGAAATAATTGCGAAAATAGACACTATTCTCAAGACCTTTAGACCCAGTGTTACACCATGTTTGCCTACAAATCGGTGGTGGTTCTTGCTACCTTGCCGTTCCAATTGATCTCGGTTATAATTGAGTATTTTCTCTTCGGCCAGGTGCGCCGTTTCAGAAGATACGCCAACAGACTTTCTTCAGTCATTTTGATCGTGTTGTCCAGAGCTATCTTACTGATGGAAACAAAGGACACAAAAATAATCAACAGACCGGCGCCAAAGGTTCTTTCCAGCGTAAAAAAACTGCATCCCAGGGCCGTGGAGCTTCTTCCGGGTTACGGATCTCAATTCGATGAACATTCCTGGTGGCTCGTGGAACAACCAGACAGAAACAAAGACGACCTCGTTGTCATATACAGCCACGGAGGAGGGTACTTTCTCTCTCTTTCCACGAATCAGGTCGAGTCTATGGTGGCATTGTACTTGCTTCTTTCCAAAGAGAAGAGAGCAAAGGTGTCCATTTTGGTGTTGGACTACAAGTTGGTCTCGGATGGACACGCTTTCCCGACCCAAATGGAACAGATGCATGCCACTTACTACCGTTTGTTGAAAACAACCTCCAATATCGGGCTAATTGGCGACTCTGCTGGAGGAAATTTGACTGTAGGATTCACCCAGTATTTGAAGCAAAAAGGAGCTCCGGCTGGAGACTATCCGAAAATGCTAGCCGTAATTTCGCCATGGCTTCGCGTGTACCCCGGTCCAGACGCCGTGGAGTTGGGGTCGTCTTATTTGGAGAACTCAGATACAGATCTTGTTCCGATTGAAGCCATTGCCGATGAAATCAGCAGGATTAGGCTCATGGGGGAACAAAGCAGATTTAGTCTTATTTGGTCTCCAGCATCTAAAGTGCCTCCTAGTGCCGACGACTGGTGCGACATTCCTACGTATGGTCCAAAGAGCAAAGTTTTTGTTCTTATCGGAGAGGACGAGACCTTGAGAGACGAAACCTTGCTCTGGATCAAATACGCTTTGGGAGTGGACTGGTACGGCAAGAACAAATATGGTATTTTCCAGGACAAATTCGAAAAGGAAAACTACGAATTGGTCACCTCCCACGTGCTGGCCTATGTGGAGCCATGGGGATACCACGATGCCTTGTTCGTCTTTGAGAACTCGGCTTTAGGGTTGATCGAAAAAGGCGAGGTCACGGGTCCACAAGATCTCGAAGACGAAGACCACTACGGACTTAAGAGGTTGGCTGCTTTCTTGGAGTCTGCCATTTAAGCTTTCTGCGGCTTACATTAGAGCAAACCTGCTTTTGTCGTATCACATTGAATTCGCGCATCGGTGCCTGACGCATTTACGCAAGCGAGGACACCCACAATTGCATTGCAAAAACTTGCGATGACCACACAATGTTAGTGATTTCCGAAAATCTCAAAAATCTCAAAACAACAATATTACGACCTGTGACGACCTGTGACGACCTGTGACCTATGACAACCTGTGACCACCAGCGACCTGTTCACAATGTACTAAAGTGTGCTTTCAGGAGCAACCAGCAAATTCCCGATCGGGAGTCGCGCCACTGGTCGTGTGACTACCAGTCACACACAGTAAACAAACACAACTCCAACTCCAACTCCAACTTTCTTACAGCCCTCCTCCAATGTTTTCTGCCACGATAAAACAATTCGTACCCAGAGGCACTCTGTTCTTCGCAGCACAATACCGAGCCATTGGCACCTCCCTGGTGTTGAATGCCGTGAAAGCAACAAAAGCGCCAAAATCGATCGATTCCGAGGCAGTCAAGGTCAAGAAGTTGCAGCAAAACCTCAAGAGAGAAAAGCAGGTCTTGGCCAAGTTGAAGTTGCAAAACAAGTTGAAAACCGAGTCTCAAAAAGCCCGTGAATCCAAGAGAAAGGCAGCAGTCGCAGAAAAAACCCTTATCGCAAAGGCTATCAAGAAGGTTAGAAAGTTGACAGCTTTCAACATTTTCGTTAGGGAGAGATCTACTGCCACAAAGAAGCCCCTTGACCAGGTTGTAGGAGAATGGGCCATTCTCTCTGAGTCCGAAAAGGCTGTGTACCAGGATAAGGCCAATGTATTCAACGAAGAAAAACTGAAGGTGTACAAGCCAAAACCAACGGCCCCAGCCAATGCGTACGCGAACTTCCTCAAGGACAAATGGGCTGCCACTGGTGTTCCATTTATTGAAGCCAGCAAGGCGTTGTCTGCAGAATGGAAGACCTTGTCCGATGCTGAAAAGCTGGCCTACGCCCCTACCGATGCTGAAAAGGAGGAATACTCCAGAAAATACACGGCTTGGAAGACCGAAAGAATCGACCTTTACAAGGAAGCCAAGTGATTTATACTGTCCGAATTTATTCTAGCCTGGCCTATTGTACGTCTAATTTAGTTCCAACCTTCGTAAGAACCCTGTGCAACTCCTCTGGCAATATGGGTTTGGACACAAAATCGATCATTCCACAGTTTAGGCATCTGTCCCGGTCCTCGCCTGCGACGTTAGCGGTCAACGCAACGATTTCAGGCAAGTAGTCTGCAAAACCTCTTAGGATGAACGACTCCTTCAATTCAATTGCCGCAGCAATCCCATCTTTCCGGGGCATTTGGATGTCCATGAAGATGACGTCGTATTTGTCACCTTGGGCCAACTTGGCTTCACACTTCTCCAATGCCTCCACTCCATCCTTCGCATGGTCTGCAAGGTATCCCAACTTCTTGAGATGTTGCAGGGCAACTCTGAGATTAATCGCGTTGTCTTCGGCGATTAAGATTCTCAATGGGTGCTTGTCGGCCAACTTGGAGCATTTCGCCGAGCCAGCAGGCAATTTTTTATCCACACCAACTTGTTGGGGGGCATCCTGAAGAATATCTTCAATTTTCTTTCTTTTGAGAGGAGTGAAGATTATGGTTTCCACTCCGATTTCTTCAAGGGAGAAATTAGAAATAGCCTTTCCAAACTGAGCCACCAAGTAGACCTTATTCGTTGGTGTTTGGAGCTGATGCCTGACTTCCTTAAACTGATCCAAAAAACTGTAGCTGATGAAAAGCTTGTCGAAACAAGCCAAACTGTCAGCAAGGCTCTTGATGTCATCATACACCGAGACATGCGATTTGAAGAACTCCAACATTTCTTTGAAAGATTGCCGTGCCAAACATTCACGTTCCACAATCGCAACTCTTTGAGCTTTAACCAGGTGACATTCTTTTCTCTTCCCTTCAAGTGGACAAGAAAAGTAGAATGTGGTACCTTTACCTTCTGTACTGTCGAAGTGTAACTTTCCGTTCATGATATCAGCCAATTTTTTTGAGATAGAAAGCCCCAATCCTGAACCGCCAAAGACTCTTATTGAAGAGCCATCAACCTGAGAAAAGGCTCCAAAAACCTTGGAAGTGGATCGTTCAGGGATACCAATACCGGTGTCTTCCACAGAAAACTTTATCTCGTATCGGTTGTCCTTAATGTGTTCAGCAGCAAGGACAATTTTAATGTAACCATGTTGGGTAAACTTGACGGCATTACCGACCAAATTGATGATGATTTGTCTGATTCTGGTCGAATCCCCAACGACTTCGTCAATTTCTGGACACCTGTTAAAGTACGCCAACTCCAAATCATTTGATATTGCTTGTTCACTTGAAATTTGAATGGCACTTTCAATGCACTCGTTAATGGAGAACAGAGAATTTTCCAAAGTGAAAGAACCGTGTTCAATTTTGCTGAAAGCAAGAATCCCATCAATAATACTCAAAGTAACAAGTGCCGAGTTCTTGATAGTCTCCACATATTCTCTCTGAGTAGCATTCAAATCAGTGTCCAACAAGAATAACGAACAAGCAAACAAGGAATTGAATGGAGTTCTGATTTCGTGGGACATGTTGGCCAAAAAGCTCGCCTTTTCTGCTGTAGCATCCTCGGCAGCCTTCTTGGCCAATTCCATTTGAGAGTAGACCGCAGACTTACTGAAAGACACTGCAGCTTGAGAGCAGAGTAACAGAAGCAAGTCCATCTTTCTTGCGTCAAAGAAAGGCTGGGACAGAATCACATTCGGCATGTGCTTTTCCAAATAAATAGCACCCAACACAGTTTGCGTTTTGATAGGAATGCAAACTGCTGAAGAACATGAGTTATGTAAATAGTAGTGGTCCTTTCCGAATCTCCGGTCAAAGTTTGCCGGATTGTCGTCCTTATTAATGGTCTCTCCTGTAAGCAAACAGTGGATAACCATCATGTAAGGAACCAAATCTGTTCTGGAACTAAGTGATTCATTCTCAAGTTTGTAAAGATTTTTGAGAGTGCCGATTGCCTTAACGGTTGGTTCTGCAGTATTTGAACTCAAAACAATTGCTCCATAGTCAACTCCAGAGAACAATAATACACTCTCAAGTAAACTGCAAACAATTGAGTCAGTATTTGACGATTCGGAAATTGTCAAACAAAACTCAATGGCTTTGGTCAACTCATTCTGCGTTGCCAGGTCATCACATGAGTTCATTCTGAGATTTGCAGGACCATCGGCTGCTATGCTTTTGACGGAATGTGATCCAATCTTATTTTCTCCAACAGCACCTCCTGCAAGAGCAAGCAGTAGCTTCCTGTTCAACTGCTTCATGTCTTGTGGAGTGGAAGGTCGCTTGTGGTCAGGAATCATCGCAATTCCTGCCCAGTTAAAATGGTCAAACACCGAAGAAAACTCCTTCTTGAGTCTTTCAGCTTGTCTGTCTGCTTTCAAAGTTGTGTACATTGAGAGCGCATTCTGGGCGTAGTAACTGGAACGTCTTGTGCTTTCTGATTTTGCCCTTAACCAACTGGCGCATAAATGATTTGCTAGAGCAACCTCAATCCAACGTCCCTCTTTCGTTGCAATTTCAATGGATTCTTCAAAGTCATCTAAGACAGCCAAAGATGATTTCTGAGAATCCGAACTTCGAAGACAAGCCCGAATGATTATGGATTTGGAGGCGAAATTTGGGGGGCATACTTCTGCCCAGCTTTCAAACAATTTGAGAATCTTCTTGGCCAAATTCAAACCCAATTTCCTGGTGGCGTGTGACGAATTCAAACACAAGCAAACTGCACCGTGGAAGTAAAACTCCAAGTGAAGAATGGAGATTGGAAGTTTTCTCAGAACACGAAATGCTCTGTCAAGAATTATTTCTGCAGCCTCCTCAAATCTACCTTCTGCAGCACACCAAATAACTGCATTTGCCAAGTAGCAGAACTCGAGGTCAGGCCCATAACGGGAACTGAATTTGCTTTCTTGATATTGCTCAAAAGTAATTTCATGAAGCCAAAGACTGAGAGCATTCTTGAAGACAGCTTGGTCATCCTCATTGTCGAATATTTTGGCCAGCCTCTTAAGTATCAGTCTAAACTGAGTTGCTGTCGAATTTCCATTCAAGAAACTCAAGAAAAATCCTGATGCCGAGACAAAGAGTGACATAGAGGTGTCGCGGACTTTAAGAAGAGAGCCAACCAGAAAGCCGTGCAGGTCGGAGAATTTAACAAGCTCGGTTATTGTGTGTTTGAAAGGGGCCATGTAGATGACATATGACTCGTAAATATGTTCAGTGAGAGAAGTGCTTGCGCCCTCATCACTGTTAACCAATCCTAGAGCTATTTCAGAAAGTTCACAAGCCTTCAAGGTACTACTTTGCTCATTTGGCTGAACAAAGTAGTTGGCAAAGTGGATCAAGGGAAGGGCACACGAAGTAGATGTTCCATAAGTGTGCATAAGTTGAAACAACTGAGCCAACAATGCATGCCTGAGGTGAAACAATCCAAGCATATAAGTTGGGCCAATGACATCCATAATTAAATCTGCAATAAGCAAGAATTTCTGGTCAGTAGCTTTTGGCAAGAATCTCATGTTTCTTATATCTGCAATGGACAATGGAAGCTGACCGAAGTATTTTTCTGCGATTTGTTGACATTCGGAACGATCTCCAGATACTTCAATACCCAATGATTCCAATCCCTTGAGGGAAATTCTCATACCCTTCTTGAACTGTTTCAGATGAAACAAACAGCGAACCTTGAGGTAAAGGAAAGTTCTGCTCTCCGTTCCAAACTCCTCTTCAGCACGCTGGATAATATTGATGCTTTCTTGGTAGTTTTTCAAATAGTAATTCATTTGGCAAATCGTAAGCATACTCTTCATACGACGCCTCGTATCTTGGGGGGAAATTAGCTTGTCCGAAGCATTGAAAAACGTCAACGCCAAAGTCAAATTTGAGGTTGCCAATGAAAATCTTCCTGCTGTAACCAAAGAATCGTAAAATATCTCTTGCTCGTTTTCATCAACTAAACTGCAAGCATTAAGTAGATGGGACGCCATAGTAAGATATGCTGTGACGTTCACATTGGCATCAGTAGACATCTTCTTTCTATAACGCAAGCCACACTGCTTTTGATGCAAATGCCATTCTCTTGAATCTGCCAATTCCTTCAAAAAGTACATCTGGATAATGTCATGGTCAAAATAGTAACGTGATCTGGTTGTAAGTTCCCAGATATCAGCGTCACTCAAATCGAAAGGGAAATCCGAAGAAGCAATCAAATGGAAGGGAACTTTGTAGTAGATACCGGCAGGGACAATCAATTTCGTTTCAATGCACTGCTGGAGCAATTCGTAAATTTCCTTCAAAGAACGACCTGTCACAATCAACAAATCCGAGAGCTTGAAGTATCCACACGAGGTGATGATTGCAGCAAATTTCAACATAGACCGAGCGTTCTCATTAATTGCCAAATCAACGTAGTCCTTTACAATCTTGTTTGCACAAATTGGATTAGCAGTATCGCCAAAATCACGAGCAAATTGGCCAAAGTCGATCGCACCACCATCTGCTTTCAAATGTAGTGTACGAATGAGATAGCGGAACTGAAGGATGTTGCCATCGGTCGCAGTATACAAAGCTTTCGCAACTTCATCTCCACGAGACGGGTTCCCGCGGCCTTGAGGAAATGCTGAGTTGTCAATAAGTTCTTTGAACTGTTGAGCGTTCAAATGAGCCAACTCAAAGGTATGGATTTTTTGAGGGTTGGAAGATAAAATATTAAGCATTTGGGTCAAATCAGTTTTTGGCTGATCAAGAAGTGAAGCTGGGGGACTTGTGCGATAAGCACCAACCACAGTGATTCTTGGAGTTGAACTCCCAGACGAACAGAAATCAGCAATTTCTTTCAAGAAGTGCGTTTCACCAGGAGGGCACCAATGAAGGTCATCCAACACAACGGTCAATCCGCTTGGACCAATCAAGCTGAATAATTTTTTGATGATGTACCGGAATTTGAGCTCAAGGTTCAAGGCGTGGTCATCAAAACCAGACAATTCAATTTTGTTTGAAGCCAAACCGTCTGAACCACTTTCTTCTTCCTCCAGCAGTGCATGAAAGACGCCAGAAGCAAAATAATTCGTGGAATTTCTCTGTTCAGGGGCCTTGTTCTTGTCACTGCGGATACTCTTGTATCTTGGGCCCAAAAGCACTTTCATTTCTGGAATAGCATGGAACAAGATGCTCAAGTCTGTATCGATTTCGGACGTGAAGATATGGCGCCATTCTGCAATGTTTTCCTTGGAAGAAGCAAGAATTTGTTTGGTGATGGCATGCATTCCATGAATCGCGGAAGCATAACTGGTTACATCCACGTCTGTACAGTTATACGCCCACGGAATGTAGAAGTTGTATCTGGAGACGGCAAGTGCTCTCATTTCCTGAAGCATGGTGGTTTTACCCACTCCCGCGTCTCCAGATATTATGATGTACTGGACTCCCTCGGTGTGGCTGTTGAAACAGTCGAACACTTGCTCTCTGACCTCGCTATATCTTAATTTTGTCATGCCCGTGTAGAGATAAGGAAACGTTCCAACTTTTGTCTCTTCCGGCTCGTCCTCCATGTCATCTTCAATGGCAAGATGTGGTTCGTCGTCCAAGTCAGACCTTTGGTAATCTCTTTTCACCTTTTTAAGGTCACTGAGCAAGCTCTGAGCTTCGAGGTATCGGTCATCCTGGTTCTTTTCCAAACACTTCATGATAAGGTCGCTCAATGGCCGAGTGATCCAGCCTTGGCCCAAAACCAACGGGGAAATTGGGTTCTGAGACAAGTGCATTTTCCGAAGTCTGACCGGGTTGTCCGATTGGAAAGGCAAACAGCCGACAATCAATTCGTACAACACGATTCCAACGGAGTAGAAATCAGACCGGTAATCCACCTTCCCAGCTGTTTCCCCGGTGTTTTCTGGAGACATGTACGGCAAGAAATCTGGAATGTCCGAAATATTACTTTGTCTGTAGCTGTTGCTGGAGTCCTCGGCAGCAATGGAGAAGCTGAAGTCCCAGCCAGTCAAAACAACTCTGTGTCGTTTTGCTGCTTCCAAATCTGTCGCCCTTAATATGGAATGGCCGGTGACGCCGTTGTGAACAATGCCCAATGCATGGCATATGGATAGGGTGGTCACCACCGAAATGATGTCGGACAAAATGTCGATCACTGCCGGACGGGTCTTCGGAAGCTGGCTGACTCTGTTGGCCAAATCGTCAAATACCCCACCCCCAAGACCATTTCGTGTGAACCGATTGTGCACGGGCTTGTCAGCACTCAAGTCAGAGAGAACCGAGCGAATACTGCCACTGTGAGATCTATTTTCAGCGCAAAAGCCCGTATGTTGAGCTCTTTCATGGAAATCATGAATGGTTTGGTAGCCGTAATCGGGATACACAAGCCCCATTCTTCGCTGGAGCTGCTGGTCGTGTTTGTACTCGATGTTGAGCATTCTAAGCGGATACAAAATGCCAGGGACATTGTCCGGCAAAGTGATGGGACGGCTCAATGCGTCTCGAGAATTGCCCGGACCAGTATCCGTGGCTGCGATGTGGTCATTGGCCAATTGCGTATGGCTCCACAAACGGCGTTTTTTTGGGTTGATGCCCGATGTGACGTACCATTCGTTCAAGAAACGGGCCACAGAAATCGACTCCACGTAGTTTGGCGAAAGCCTGATAAGCACTCTGCCTTCGTCTCCCTCGGCATAGAACAACATCGAGCTCAAGTTGACGGAGGTGAGTTGCGAAGTGAGAGTATAGCCCGAGATGAGATTTGCACTCACCAGCAAGTAGTCAGCCAGCACATTTTCCCGGGGCACATGGAATCCATTGGTGTTGATGTAGTTCTTTTGGTCATTGACGAAGTCGATGTCGTTTACGTAAGAGCGATATGCCAACAACTGTTCTTTCGTGATGTGCGTTTTTCTTCGTGGGGCTTCCTCCGAAGCCAGGGGGACCTTCAGATTTGAGTCCAGCACCGTGGCCAGCAGATATGTCAGATTTCCGAACGAATCTGTCCGGGGACTGTTTTTGAAGCTATCGCGATTCCACGAATCTTGCCGAATGCTGGAAGTCAGTTCCGAACCAAGTCTGAACGGCGAATTATTGCTCTCGCTGCGATCGTCCGAGCCCATATGGGAATCTCGGGCGGAATGTGCTGACATGGACGGAACTAAATATGCGCCAGATAACTACAGATTGGCGTCGTGGGGCCAGTTTTGAGTTGGAGTCCATATGAAGGACAGCAAGCGATGTGGGGTCTTTCGAGTTGCGAATTCGTATTTTCTCTAAGCCTCTAGGAATCGAAAAACCACAGCACCAGGAACTGTTAATCGTTGTTGTCCCACGCACCATCTTGCATATGGCCATGCACGGCGTGGATCGTTATTATCGATTGCTGTGGCAGACTCTTGTGCGAAAGATAACGTTATCAATGTCGTTTTTCGCGAACATTTGATTGGAAGTAGCCAGAATTGACGATCGAAATTTCGATCTTCGCTACGTCAGGCATATATGAATCCATTGAAATGTAGTCAACCAAATAATCAACAACGAACTATAGGACGGTCCGCGACGCTGGGTGCTGAACGTGTATCGGAACGTCAGAAGAAATAAAACACGCTACGGCCCCTCACAAAATGGTACACTTCTTGGACTTCTTGATCACCGGAGGCTCCAACGCAGCCACAATGGCCTCGTCAAATACCGTTTTCAAACCTCTTTGCGTCAACGCCGAGCACTCGACGTACTTGACCGCACGCAGCTCCTTGGCCAATTTTTCGCCCTGGTCGGTGGTGATGGGAGACAACTTTTGTCTGTGCAATCTTTGCAAAATCACCTCGTCGTTTCTCAAATCGATCTGTGTTCCTACTATAAGACATGGCACTCCGGGGCAGTGGTGGTGGACCTCGGGGAACCATTTTTCCTTGACGTTTTCGAACGAAGCAGGGGCAATAACGGAGAAACACACCAAGAAAACGTCGGTGGAAGGATATGAGAGCGGTCTCAATCTGTCGTAATCTTCTTGGCCAGCGGTATCGAAAAGACCCAACGTAAAAGGCTCGTCGCCGATCATCACGGTGACAGCGTAATTATCGAACACAGTTGGAACATAGTCTGCGGGGAACTTCGAGGTGGTGTAGGAAATCAACAAACAGGTTTTACCCACGGCACCATCGCCGACGACAACACATTTTATGGTCTGCATGATTGTGTAAATAAATGAGGGATAAACGAGGGAGGGAGACGGGAGAAAAGACTCGATAAGGTGGAGGTGTCGTGGATAAATTTGTGGTGAGGAAAAAAAATTCTGGATTCGTCGTCCTGCAGAGGCCAGCCGAAACGCGACTACAATTACCCGAACTAGGAGCCAGATAAGGCACTAGCATGGGAAACGATGCAGACGGTGGAAGACGGTGGAAGACGGTGGAAGACGATACGATTCGAGAGTGGCAAGTGTTTCACGCGTGAAATTGTATTATATAAGAAAACCGTAAGCCCGAGTATTAAATTTGATCGCAGAGGTCATGTGATCGACGAAGTAGATAAGACGACAGAGGCATTCGCCCTGGGCGCCGTGTATTGTGTTGTTTGGTGCTGTGACTGTAGTTTCATTGGCTGCGACAGTCTAATTCACCCGACAGCCAAGTTCACCTCACAGCCATTTTCACCTGAAAGTCAACTTCACCTGACAGCCAAGTTCACCATTTTCACCTGGGTCACCTGATTCCCATCAATCCACTGTCTCCCTGCATCACCTCCAACGTGCTGGTGATGTCGCTGGGCAAATTGTCGGTATCAATGAGCTTGTTGGCGATCCGGCCGCCCGGATCAAGCATCGAAAGGTCGGTGTCCACCTCGTGGTCCTCGATGATCGAAGGCCCTCCACCCAAGAAATCAAGCATCATGTGCATTCCACCAGCACCGCCGGCATATTCCTCGACATCAACAGGCAACACCGTGGAGACCCCCTCCAAGAACCACACCATGTCCTTCATTTCCGTCGTGAAAGACCGCAACAATTTGTAGTAAGACCGCATGATGCGCATGGCCTTGATGTCTCCAGTCATGAGCAAACTCAAAAAGTCCTTGTCCAACAAGGCGGGGAAGGCGAATATACGTAAGATGAAGTCAGACTTGTACCGTTCCTTGTGAAGCTTGTTCAAGTACGCCAACGTGATCAAATACGGCGACCCTATTGGAACCGGGTAGAGGTCTGCGATGTCCGAGTCGTGGCACTCCAAGTCCGCAAATGCTCGCAGTTGCGAAGCCAACTGGCTCTTTTCGTTGAAAACGTCGCCCAAGTCGCCGAGATCGACTCCGATAAACTGGTAGAAACGAGACTGCTCGGTCAACGGCCACACGGCAGTCAAAATCGTCGCCGCACCTTTCACATGGAAGATCCATGCAGACGCTGGCAACGATTTGGGCGACGTCAGCAGCGGAACAGAAGCGTTGGCCAACGAGTCCATAATCAAAATAAGGGCACTGGCCACCAACGCATCGGTGTTGTCGCTATTTATGTCCAAAATGGCCTCGCGCAAGAGCCGAAGGGCGTCCCCACGATGGCAGGTGACACACTGGTCCAATCCCTTTTCGGTTCGCGACAAGTGAGTGGCACTGAACGCCAAAATGGCGTGCATCAAGAACGGGTACTCAAAAGCAAGCATGGGAACGTCGTGGTTCCAGATATCGGTGTCGGAGATGCCTGCGCCCGTGATGGTGCTGGAGACCTGCGTGGTGTAGTGGTACATCAAACGCAAATCTAGCATGTTCAACGAGCTCAAACCAGCCATCATCGGGTTCGAGGAAGTGGCCACATTCGGTGAGATGCTGGGCAGAGGCCCCGGTGGAGCCAATTCCGGCTGGTGTAGTTCCGGCTGGTGTAGTTCAGGCTGGTCTAGTTCCGGCTGGTCTAGTTCCGGCTGGGGTTGTAATCCGGCCTGGGGCTCTAATCCGGACTGGGGCTCTAATCCGGACTGGGGCTCTAATCCGGCCTGGGGCTCCGGTTGCACGGGTGCGGGTAGTGGAGACTGCACCAGAAACGGCGAGGGCATGTTGAACCCGCCAAACTGCGACCCAAAGGAGCTCAAGTCGATGGGCAAGTTGGCCAAAACCGCCAAACTGCTCAAGTTGGCCAAATTGCCCAAACTGCTCAAGTCGGTCAATCCGCTCAAGTTGTTCACCAAGTGACTCAAGTTGATGTTGTTGAGATTTCCCGCATTCAAGAGCCCGGCCCCAGCTAGGCCCGGAATACTGTTCATATCCATTTTGGGGCTCGGAGTTTTGGCCGGCGTGGCCTGTTGAGTTTCGGGGGAAGAGACCTCGGGCTCCTCGGTTTTGATTTTCTTCGGTTCCGGCTCGTGGTCGTGGTCGTGTGGTTCGTCGTGGTTATAGCCACATTCCAATTTCATGCGAACACAGTTGTTGCACTGTGGTTTTGACTCGTCACATTTGACTCTTCTGCGTTTGCACGTCAAGCAGCCCTTTCTGGATTTCAGGTGGTACTTCCTTTTGAAGGAACCTTTTTTGTTGTCATCAGCCATGGCAGTTGAATGTGGCTTTGAATGTGGTGGAAGTTTGTTGAAAAGTGGAACGCCGAATCAGCGTGGTAGTGAGGGCACGTCGAACGCGATTGTTATATGTGTACCGGGGAAACGAATGACGGTGGTGAAAGAAAGCGATAGCCTTGAAAGTCTCGTATAGCTCGTATAGAGGAGATAGTGTAGATTTTTTCGCCTGCAGTTTTGGTTGCGCGTGTGCTGTGTGCACTTTATAGCTTAACTGTGCCTCATGCCATAGTTAATATGCTGGAATAACCAGTGAGGAGAGAGCTCAAGATGCATTGTACGATCATGATTTGCATATCTCGTTGCTGGGTTTGAACTGTGGGTGACAATTGCAAGCTGAACACCGCCACGATGCCGTTTTGAATATATCGTCCCTGGCTGCGTAAGCGCATATTCACCTCTGCAATAATGTGACTTTCAACGTCACTGCGTCACGAGATGTCCAAGTCGTTTAGCCGTAACTGGGCCGTTTTAAATGAACTGGGCCGTTTAATCTTGCCCTTTTCAGTTCTACTGGTGTTGTGTTGTCTGGCCGTTTTAGTAATGGCCTTTTTTCCATAAAAACATCAGTACCCCACCTTCTGGCGGTGTTGACGCCGCTGGTTTCTAATCTGGTGATGACGAGTAGATGTACAGGACTCAGGCACACGAGGGGATTGTGCAGAAGATCACCATTCCCCAGACCTTGCTAAATATTGGACTGTGATCATATTCCTGTACATAGTACAGACCACTGCTCAATCATCGAGTCCCGATTTCTGCTTATCACAAAGCCATGACGAAACCAATGTGGTACAAATGGGCCCGGGTCTGGGTCACGGGTGCCAGTATAGTGGGTACGGGTGTTTTCTTGTTCAAGTACACCGTTCCTACCGACGAGGAGTTGATTGCAAAGTTTTCTCCGGAAATCAGAGCTGACTACGAGAGAAACAAGAGTTTACGCCAAAAGGAACAGCAAGAGTTGATGAAAATCGTGCAGGAGACAGCCAAGTCCAACGACCCTATCTGGAAGACAGGAAAAATCAAGTCTCCCTTTGAAAAGGAGGGCAGAGGAGTAGATCCACATTTGGTGGACAAGGTGAAGTTTTTCAAAGACGAAGAAGATGCCAGAAGAAAGGAAGAGGTTGCACGTGCCAATGAAGAGCTCATGGAGACGGAGCAGTTGGTTTCCCAATCCAAGAAACGCTGGTGGTGGTGGAACTAGATGACATGTATTTAGTAGCATAGGTGAATCTTTTCGGTGTATTATCGGTGAGGTTGATTATCGTTTTCGGTGTAGTTGATTGCATTATCGGTGAGGTTATCGGTGAGGTTGATTCTTTCTCGCTTTCGGTAAAGTATCGTTTTCGGTAGTGCTTTGAATGACAACCTCGTGAACATTTGATTTCCTTCTGATCTACGACCTCCTCCATCTGAATCCATTTTCGAGCCCCAGCAACCACGTGGCTCCATTGACTCCGGCAACCTTCTGACTATTAGCTTCGTCCACTGCAGCCACAATCCTCAGGGTGTTGGTGTCTATGACCATTCCACCCTGCACAATTTCCTCCAAAACCGTCTGAAGAACCTGCCAGCCGAACACCAAATCCAATTCGCACACATTGGTGAAGCATTTGTCCAAGCACTCGACGAACACCTGGATCAAATCGAGAATACCCAACTCGGACTCCTGGTCGTCCACTATGAACACGAAATATAGCGTGGCATAGTGTCTATAGATCACCTTAATGTCCTCCAAATCCTCAAGAAGCCTGGGAGGAGTAATAAACGAACACTCTTGCGATGTTCTTGTTGATATTAGCTGGTGCACTTGCAGAAGTAATGCTCGTTGAGTTGGAATATCTACCGGTGTGTAAAACTTCGTTAGACGCGGAACGCCCTCAAGATTGACTTCTTGTTAGTATGGAGTAGGAATATTGCTTGGTTGCACATACATATGAGTACAGAATGGATCATTGTGGTAGATAGCAGACAAGAGGTTGATCTTGGTGATAGTGTTGGTGTACGGGTTTCTTTCCAAGACGTCAGATGGGTTCGGGCTTTGGTGAGGACTTTTGTGCAGAAGCGCAGGTTCAATTTGTTAGCTTTCGTGCTAGACCGGTGCCGGGAAGTTTAGACTCTGATTTCTTAATCTGATCAGAATTCTGCTTAGAATTCTGCCAATATTTCTGCAGGAATGATTGTTCTTATTCAGTAGCATTTCCGATATTGTTCAGTCAAGACTCGGGCGCGATTCTCACCGGTTTCTCAATGTTCAATTTCCTGCAGAATCTCACAACTCTTCAACATGACTCACAAAACCGAAGCTGCTCTCCTCGATGTGGAGTTCCCTAGTCATAGGGACGAGTTTGTGATTCCCACTTTCAAGTCCCTTGGCGTCGCTTCCCCGGATTTCGCCGAATCGGACGATTCCATCTACTTCTGTGGAAACTCGCTTGGCTTGATGCCAAAGACGACCAGAAAGGCCATCAATGACGAATTGGACGCATGGGGACAACGTGCAGTAGAGTCCCACTTTGACCATCCTGGCGAAAACAAAGCCATGTGGATGGATATCGATCTTCCATTGGTTCCACTTCTTGCAAAAGTCGTGGGAGCCCACCAGAACGAAGTGGCCGCCATGGGCTCTCTTACTGCTAACTTGAACGCATTGTTGGTTGCGTTTTACCGGCCTGAGGGCAGAAAGACCAAGATTTTGTTTGAGAAGCAAGCATTTCCGTCGGACTACTATGCCTTCCTCAATATGGTGAAGTTACATGGATTCGACGAGTCCCACTTGGTGCAGTTGGAGATTCCAGAGAATTCCACGTATTTGCACACCAGCTACGTGCTTGAGCAGATCGAAGCAAATAAAGACGATCTCGCACTTGTCTGCTTGCCTGGAATCCAGTACTACACTGGCCAGCTTTTTGACATTGCCAAAATCACCGCTGCAGCTCGAAAACACAACGTTATAGTGGGCTGGGATTTGGCCCATGCGGTTGGAAACGTGCCTCTCCAATTGCACGAATGGAACGTCGACTTTGCTGTGTGGTGCTCGTACAAGTATCTCAATGCTGGACCCGGAGGAATTGGTGGGATCTATGTCCACGAAAGACACACCAAAGACAACGCAAAGGATCACTTCACGCCAAGACTCGCTGGATGGTGGGGCAACGATGCTGGCGAGAGATTCAAGATGTTGGAAAGTTTCGATCCGATTCGGTCGGCTCTTTCTTACAGACAATCCAATCCTTCGGTGATTGACTGTGTCGCGTTGAGGGCTTCGTTGGAGTGCATTGAGAGGGCCGGAGGAGTGGAAACGTTGCGCAAGAAGAGCGTCCAGATGACCAATTTCATGGAGAAGCTCTTGACGTCCTCCAAGTATTACATTCCGCAGAGCAGCACTGAGGCGTCTCTAGGATTCAAGATTCTTTCGCCGTTGAACGAGAACGAGAGAGGAAGTCAATTGTCGTTGTTTTTCCAGCCACACCACGACGACAAGTCCAAGAATGTCATGGAGAGAGTCAACACTTACTTACATGAGCATGCGATCATTTGTGACGAACGAAGACCCGACGTCTTGCGTCTTGCCCCGGTGCCAATGTACAATACTTTTGGAGAAGTGCGCATCGTTGTGGAGAGATTGATAGAGGCCATGGAGATAATAGCTCGGGAGTAGAGTGCAGAGCTGACTGGACATGGCTAAGAAATAGAAACGGAAGTGCAATACAGATAATTAATCACAGAACTCAGGTATAGAATACAGAGCTGCGACTGACAAGGCTAAGAAATTGAAATACGGATATTACAACTAATTAATCGCAGAACTCAGGTATAGAATACAGAGGCTGCAACTTATCAATGTCGCAGGTCATGGCTTAGAAATAGTGAAATACAACTAATTAATCACAGAACTCAGGAACAGAATACAGAGGCCTCACGCAGATCGGCTGAGAAAAAGAGAAAGGTTAAACAAACAATTATTCCCACAGATCAAGGCTAGCCATCGCAACTGCAGCACTACACTTTCACAGATGACAAACAACAGAAAGCAGAACACTTTTCAGTCACAAACACAAACCACTCTCGCACCTACACCCGTCTCATAATTAATGTATTTTCATCATCGTTCACCGGGAAGAGCTACTTACAAAGTCGAGGCAATTCTGAAGTTCTTGCCAGCATAGACAGCCTTGTCTCCCAACTCCTCCTCGATTCTGAGGATCTGGTTGAGCTTGGCCAATCTCTCGGATCTGGCTGGAGCACCAGTCTTGATCTGTCCGGCTCTCAATCCGACAGCCAAGTCAGCAATGGTGGTGTCTTCGGTCTCTCCAGATCTGTGGGAAACCATGACACCCCAGCCAGCAGCGTAAGAGTCGTTGGCAGCCTTGATGGACTCGGACAAAGTACCGATCTGGTTGACCTTCAACAACAAAGCGTTGGCAGCCTTCTTCTCGATGGCAGTCTTGATTCTCAATGGGTTGGTCACAGTCAAGTCGTCTCCGACAATCTGGATCTTGTCCGACACCTTGGAGTAGAAGTGCACCCAAGCATCCCAGTCGTCCTCGCCGAATGGGTCCTCGATCGACACAATTGGGTACTCGTCAATCAACTCCTCGTACAAGGAAGCCAATTGCTCACCAGTCAACCACTTGGAGGCATCGGAGTCGGGGTTCTTGAAGTCCAAGTCGTACTTGCCCTCCTTGAAAAACTCGGAAGAAGCAACATCCAAAGCAATTCCGACTCTTCCGGTGTAACCGGCCTTGGCAATGGCATCGACAATCAAGTCCAAAGCCTCTCTTGGAGATCCGATATCCGGGGCGACACCACCCTCGTCACCGACATTTCCTGCAGACTGGCCGTACTTCTTCTTGGTCAAAGACTTCAAGTGGTGGTACACCTCGGAGCCGATTCTCAAAGCCTCGGCGAAAGTTGGGGCGTCGGTTGGCACAATCATGAACTCCTGGAAGGCCAAGGCACCTCCGGCGTGCGAGCCACCGTTGATGACGTTCTGGAAAGGAACAGGCAAGACGAATTTGTCCTGCTTGGCTCCGGAAATGTCAGCAAAGTGCTGGAACAAGGAGACGCCCTTCTCGGCGGCACCGGCCTTGGCAGCAGACAAAGAAACACCCAAGATGGCGTTGGCTCCCAACTTGGACTTGTTTGGAGTTCCGTCCAAAGAGTTCAAGAAGTCATCGACCTTCTGCTGGTTGGTGACGTCAATGTTAGCCTTGACGAAAGCTGGGGCAATGACGTCGTTGACGTTGGCAACAGCCTTCAAGACTCCCTTGCCCAACCACTTGGACTTGTCTCCGTCTCTCAATTCCAAGGCTTCGTGGATACCGGTGGAGGCACCAGATGGCACAATGGATCTGAACAAACCCTTTTCGGTGGTCAAGTCAACCTCGACGGTTGGGTTTCCTCTGGAGTCGTAGACGGAACGTGCGTAGATCTTGGTAACAGCCATTGTTGTGTTAGTTGGTGGAGAAAAAAAGGGTGGAAATGCCTCAATTTATATAAAGAGGTGGACCACACAAGCCCGACTTGCATAGGGTTTTGTGTCACTTGATCAGGAGACAACGAAGTGGTCAGATGACTCAGGGAGAAATTGCCGGCACTTCCAGAAACGTCATTCCACGCAGTGGTGTCACGTCATGTTTTGTTGTTTGTTGAGTTTGCATAATTGGTGTTCTTGCCAGTCTCGGGCTCGGACTTGCTATGCGCCTACACGTCCTGTGCGGCTCGGGGTGAGCCGGGAGTAGCGGGCAAATGGAATCACCGCCTGTGTATAGACCGAGGGCATTGTCGCACGGTCGAACGGTGAGAGTGATTCCCGGGGTAGCACCCCGGAAGCGTGTAGCACCCCGGAAGCGTTTCCCGAGGTCGCAGGTGATACCCGGAACCACAGTTCGCAGATGATACCCGGAAGTTCAGGTTACAAGGTCGCAGGTGATACCCGGAAGTTCAGTATTCCCGAGGTTGTCCCATTGGGCGAAATGGGAACGTGGGAATCACTGGAGAATTTAACATTTGAAAGCAGATTTCAAAATAGATCGAGTAGGTTTTCTTGCAGCGATTGAATTGAATTGGTGGCTGGGTGCTGTGGTGATTATTTTTCTTTTGTGTATAGACATTTGTGATTTGCAACTTTCACCAATTCTCGCGCTCTTATTCCACACCCAAATTACACAATTGACTCCAATCGCAGACAAACATCTTCCATTCCGTATGCCTCCAATTACCAAACAATCACTTTCGTACCATTCTAATCATATCAGAACTTTTCCTCAGATCTTATGCAAGAAGTCACACGCACCCTGGTAACGTGTATTCTGGCGGTGACGTGAATTCTGGCGGTGTACGGGTGTGTTGTATTTCTCCATCTCACATAGCTTCAAGAGGACACCATGAGCAAAAAAGAACCTTCCATAGACCAGTACACACAGCTTAAGAATCAGCTCACACAGCAGATCCTCAAAAAGCAGGAGCTAGACACACAGCTCCAAAACCTCGAGGACTCCATTTACGACAAGGAAAATGACTACTTTAGTGAAAGCACATACGGAAACATCGTCAAGGGATTCGACAACTTTGCCAAATCCTCCAGTGGTAACAAGAAGAAAATGATGTACACGGACGACGACCACATCTTCAGTTTGTCGTCAGCGACATTTGTCAAAACTCTCATGAAGAGACAAGGATTGAGCACTGGTGCTCCCGATTTGGACGACTGGGAGGACTCCGTAGAGCCAAATGGGAACTCAGGAAAGGAAAGTAACAGTGGCACCCCCGGCAGAAAGAGACGGGTGCCATGAGCAGATGCTGGAAGCGGATTTAATCCACTCAACTTCTACACAATTTCCGCATTTCCTCTATTATATATACAAGTTCATGACTGCTTAATTCTTGGGAGCATAGTTGTAGACCCATGGCTGATGTGCAGGGTAGTCCGTTGGAACTTTCAACTCCATTGGGAACTTCCTGTGGTCCTTGGCAGTGGCTGCCTCGTATAGTTCCGGACTAACTTCTTTCAATTCGTTCATGGCATTTTCTATGCTGTGGTACTGCTTTTCGAGCTGTTCGTATCTTTTTTCGGACTGCTGACGCTGGAAAACCTTCCATGCGTTTATAATGGACTTGTGCTTGATCAAGTCTTCAGCACACAACTTCAAGATCTTGGGCTGTTTTCTGGATGCAGATAATGCAGATAACTGGTTGACCACTTTTTGGGTGGACGAGTTGACAGCTGCACTCTGCTTACCACGGACAAACGTTCTGCCGACTGCACCAGCATTGCTGAAAGACTTGGAAAGCATTGTGAAGTTGTGATACTTCTCGATATGCGAAAGTATCGAAAAATTTTCGACGCACCCGTACATCTTAAACTATGGATACACAAGGCAGTAGTTCTGACCGACGGTGGTAGCTGGATCGTTGATCCTGGATATTGATCTTGGCAACACTCATGTGTCCACACGTGTACCTAAATGATGAGAACCAAAAGAAAAGACTTGAACCAGAAGAAATGACGTGTACCAAAAGAAATGACGAGAACCAAATGGGTGAATCAAGAGAGCTATTGGAGAAAACAAAGCAGGAGCACAGCAATGGCAAGTATCCAAAGCACTCAAAATCGTTCCAATTGCACCGCCTAGTCATGCCAAGTGTTGGTCACGGTATTGCGACGCTAATCCAAATCACGTGACGAGCACTTTATTAGATACAGCCTCATAATGACTCGCCGTACCATGAAGTTCTTCTCAAACGATAAAAAGAAGAGCGAGGCCCCCAACGCCCCTCCATCTTACGAAGAAATACACGGCAGCCACCCAGATGATAAAGCTCCCGAGTATTCCGAGTCCCAATTCTCAAACTCGCAATATCGCAACTTTGGTCCAAATGAGTATCCCCCAGAGAAGCCCAGTTCTGGAATGAGCACTCCTTCCGAAAGTTCTGGAGCTAGCACTGGACTTGGTTTTAATGGCCATCCGGGAGCATACATGGTACCTCCAAACTCCAATATTGTTCCTCCAAACACCTATATGGTACCTCCAAACATCAGTATGGTTCCTCCAAACATCAATATGATTCCTCCATACACCTCTATGGTACCTCCAAACACCTCTATGGTACCTCCAAACTTTATGGTACCTCCGAACACCAGTATGGTACCTCCGAACACTTATATGGTTGCCCCTCAACTGGTGAATATTGCGTATGACACAGATGGACGGTTCACAAGGCCAGAGTACCTGGAATATTTGGCTAGAGACCAGCAAAGAGTAGCGCAAGGAGACTATCCCAAACCAAGAGAGCAATTCGGAAATCAAGGTGCTCCTTTGAACCCAGGCAAGAAAAGCAACAAGCTGTCTGGAGGAGTCTTCCCAGGAAAGAGTGGAGCTACATACCACGAGGCAGCAAAGACATAAGCCGTTGCAAGTAACACGAAACAATGTGAACGTCGATTAAATAACAGTTTCTCCATTGTAAGTCCATCCCCCAAACTGCTTCTGGACCGATTCGCTCAAGAAGTCGTCCACCACAGAATCCTGCGGTCTTTCATTCGTAAAGTCCTGGTCAAAGTTGGAAGTGTCCAACAATCCCTCCACCTGTGGCTTGAATGGAGGCATGTAGCTCTTGGACAACAACTTCTGCCAGTCGATGTCCTTGAAGAAAGCATGGCTCTTTATCTGCTGCGCGTCGTCAAGCCTCTTGGAAGGCTCCTTCTGCAACAATTTTTTCAACAAATCCTGCGCATCAGTTCCGTCCAAGAACGAAGGGAACTTCAACGGGTTCTGCAAAATCTTCTTGTACATCGTGGGCACGTCGTCATCGTAGAACGGAGGCAAACCAGTCAACATCTCGTACAAAAGCGTGCCGAGAGTCCACCAGTCCACGCTTCTCGTGTAGCCTTGGTTCAAGAGCAACTCAGGAGCCAAGTACTCTGGAGTCCCACAGAAAGTGTTCGTCTTGTCGTCGTTGGTCATGTTGAGTTTGCACAACCCGAAATCACACAACGCAATGTGGCCCTGGTAGTCAAGCAAGATGTTTTCTGGTTTCAAGTCACGGTAGATGATGTTCAACTCGTGCAAGCTTTCGAGAGCAGTGAGCAACTCGGCAATGTAGAAACGGGACCGGTCCATGTCAAACTTGCCCGACTTCTGTAAATGGTAGAACAATTCACCCCCGTTGATGAAAGACAACACGAGGTACAACTTCTCCGGCGACTGGAAAGAGAACTTGAGCGGAACAATGAACGGGTTGTTGATGCGAGCCAACACCGTCCGCTCAGCCAACGTGTGAGTGACTTCCATTCTGGAAATAATGTGCTGTTTGCGCAACGTTTTCAATGCATACACCTGTCTTGTGTCTTTCTTCATCACCTGCATGACTTTCCCGAAAGAGCCCTTGCCAATGACCTTCAACAAGTCAAAGTCCTCGATGGAAAGGTTGCTGCTCTTGAGGAGGGGCTTGAAGTCGATACTCAAGGAGATTTCTCCAATGTCCAAGTCGTCAGCTATCGACTCGAAGTTTCGCTTGAACTTGAGAAACTCGTGGTCGATCAAACGAATGGCCTTGTTGTGGCAGCGCAAATTTAGAGGCAATTTGATCTGCCCCACCAACATGTCGCTGATGCTTCCGTTTTCACTCGTGAAGAGCTCTTTGCGGGCCACTTTCTCCAGCTCGGGAATTAACTTGTACGGCAAGCGAATAAACATACTGAGATTGAGGAAGTTGGACGCCGTCTGGCCTGGAGACAGCATCTTGGTCACATCGAAGGAAACCACCCGGTCCCACTGGCAAGCATCTACAGTTCCCTTCCTGGGCTCAAAAACGAGCACATTGTTGTCAAATTCCATGGTCATGAAGAGCAACGCCTTGACCACGCGGTCGCCTCCCGCGTTGGGGATATCGATGTTCGAAGGCAAGTATGACGAAGCCACGGACCCGGGCAAAAGTTCCAGAGCAGAATCTGGGGAAACCAGTTCGCTTTGGATCAATTCGCCGAGCCTTTTGGACAACAACGCCCCTGTGGTCGCGTCGTTTGTGTTTGTAGCCAACGCATGGAATATGGGCTTGTTGTTGTTGATACTGATGGGCAAAATCACCTTTTGCGATCGGTAAACCTTCACAGTGAGAAGACCCGGACTGGACAAAATTACCGACAGCAGAGTTTGCAGGTCAGTGAAACTTTCACGTGCTGAACTGGATGCGGAGGGCGTGGAGTCGCTGGGAGACTCTGAAAGAGTGAGTTTTGTCATATCCGGCATTGAGGCCGTGGGGCCCGAGCTCACCAAGGTTTTGCGGGACTCGGAGGAATTGCGGGGTGATTCTGGCGACGCCTGCGGTTCCTTTTCGGAGGATCCGAACTTGAATTTGTTCTTGAATTTAAGCATGATAAAGAAAAGGAGTTGTTGAGTTGAGAGATGTGCAGGAGACCGAGGCGAGAAGGTGGGGGAGGATAAGAGAATATTATTGCGAGAAGTTCGAGGGAGAAAATGGGAAGTCATTGAATTCTGAATTTGGCATGCCTGGTGCTTTTGCCATGGTCTTGTGATTTTGCCATGGTCTTGCGATTTTGCTATGGTCTTGCGATTTTGCTATGGCCTTGATTCAGCATTGCTTGATGCAGTATGGTCTCGGACCAAATCTTGTAAGCCTGCGATTGAATTTGGAGGAAGAACGTGCATACATTTGCGATATGCGAGCAGAAAAGGTGGGGATTATAAAATGGCCACAGCAACATCGACTCTACTGTAGTTTGGAGAAGATCTGGCTTCAGTGCAGGTCCCCGGCGATTGCTGATTGGGTGCAAAATGTCGCGGTTTTTGTGCAGAAGCCTCTAAAGGATGTTGAGAGAAAATGCGGTTTGAGAGAAAATATGAAATGGAAAGATAAGAGAGAAAAACAAGGAGTATTGGAAACGAGAGAGAAGGAGGATAAAGATAGAGGACGATTTAGGTAGTGAGAACCAAATTGAAGAATTGTGGGAGGTGAGGGCCTTGAGCGAAAGTGAGGGAAGTGGGAAGTGCATTTCGCACATCTTTTCTTCGCATTGCGCATGAATTCTTAACTTTCTCAAGGCTGTGTTCCCTGTAATTTCGTGAATACCTTGAAAAACCAGGAAACCGCACCACCACAAACACAACTTCTGAACTGTTCCCGCAATCCAAGATTAATCGACATTCCCGGTTTCCTCTTGCAGATCGTGGATGGTTATTTTCTTGTGCACTCTTGGTGCGGTTTGCTGATTCGCGTAGCCTCGCCAGGCACACCTAATTGCACCCGAATCTCAACCCATTTTGTCGTAGATGGAATGAAATTAAACACACACGACAGCCCGAACCGTCCAGCCCACCGCCATCTCCACCGACCCATTTATACTCCCAGAACACGACACAGAAATCTATTCCGAACCTGCACACAAGCGTGTCTGTTTGTTTTCATCCGATACTGTGCAAACTCGTGTTGGAATTGGGCGCTACTGTTTTTATACTTGAATCCACGTCTTAATCCCACCGAGTTTTCTTTCTCTGGTGTTTCGTGTCATCCCACCCCATTCATTCTTTTACTACTATGGCATCCATAGTCCACCAGCACTCCATTGATATTGGCGATCCGTCGTCGTCGCTGACAAATGTCGATAAGGTGGTCCAGTCCGTGACTAATGCCACCAAGAGATTGTCCCAGATCTCCACCACCACAAACAGCTCCAGCAAAAAAAGAAAGGCCCAAAATAAAATCGGACCTTGGAAATTGGGCCGCACGTTGGGCCGAGGCTCCACCGGCCGGGTTAGACTCGCCAAGAACGTCCACACCGGCAAGTTGGCGGCGGTCAAGATCGTTCCCAAATCGAATTTCAAAAAACTTGAAAACCCAAAGTACAAGAACCAAGACGCTACCAAACTCCCCTACGGAATAGAGCGTGAAATCATCATCATGAAACTCATAGCCCATCCTAATATCATGGGGTTGTACGACGTGTGGGAGAATAAAAACGACTTGTATCTTATTCTCGAGTACATCGAGGGAGGAGAGTTGTTTGACTACTTGATCAAAAGAGGAAAGTTGCTGGAATACGAAGCCATCAACTACTTCAAACAGATCATCCACGGCATCGCATACTTGCATCAGTTCAACATCTGCCATCGTGATTTGAAGCCCGAGAACCTATTGTTGGATTTCAACAAGAACATCAAAATTGCAGATTTTGGCATGGCTGCCCTCGAAGTCAACGAGAAATTGTTGGAGACATCGTGTGGTTCGCCTCATTACGCGTCACCTGAGATCGTGGCGGGAAAGAACTACCACGGAGCTCCCTCCGATATCTGGTCCTGTGGAATCATTCTTTTTGCCTTGTTGACAGGTCACTTGCCCTTCGATGACGAGAACATTCGCAGATTGCTTTTGAAGGTGCAAAACGGCAAATTCATCATGCCCAATGAATTGTCTTGGGAAGCAAAGGACTTGATTTCTAGAATGTTGAAGGTCAATCCTGGCGAGAGAATCCCCATCGAGGCTATCTTGAAGCATCCTCTTTTGACCAAATACCCGGAGCCACTCAACCACTCCTCCAACAGCCAGAATGACTTGATCCTCCATTCGAACATCAAGCCTATCCAGTCAATGGACAAGATCGACAAGGAAATCTTGAGAAATTTGTGCATCTTGTTCCACAACTGTTCGGAGGACTACGTCGTCAAGTGCTTACTATCGCAATCAAAGTCTCCAGAGAAGATGTTCTACTACTTGTTGATGAAATACAGAAATGAGCATTCCCATACCACAGGAACTTCTAATTATGTCGATGACGACACTGACATGACTGCTTCAGAATCCAAGCAGACTCTCCCAAGATCTACTTCCATCGTCAAGACAACTATCACAACACACACAGGCGAACAAGTCACCACCGTGAAGGAGATTCCACGCTCTGTATCCACATCTTCCTCTGTCTCCTTAAAGAGGAAGGTGTTGGCGAACGTCACAAATACTTCTTTCACTGCATCAAATCCTCACAAGAAGAAGACTTTGTTGAACAACACAATCATTTCTAGTGCCAGCTCTTCAAAATCTCTTAAGAGTCAGACCAAGCAGCGCGTTCTCCTGGTGAACAACAGCCAGATTCATAATCTTCCGCTCAAGACTCAAGAGAGCAAACCTATTCAGAGAAAGTTGACTCCAGGATTTATCAACTTGAGCGAATTTGATGCAGCCGAAGAGAATAAGGAGAATGATGTCCACGACCACTCCATTGTGCAATTCCAGAAGATCTGTCAAGATATCTTCGGTTCTGATGTTGACACTAAGTCTGTGTACAACATGACAATGTCTCTGGACAAGAGAAGTCTCAGCAAAGAGACCGTTCAGAAATTGAAGGTCCTTAATAGTTGTATGAGCAAGGCATCACTTGTGTTGCCAAAACTTCCGATGACACCGCCAGACAACTTACGGAATGCTAGATCTGAAAAACTCAAGAAGATGAGTAGAGTTGAGAAGACCGAGCAGAAGTTGGCAGAGGAAGTGCAACGCAAGAATGATGCCCGCGAGCGTGCTTACAAGGAAGACGATGAGCGACTCGCAAAATTGAATGAAGAACGGAGCAGGCAATCCAGAATACTACAGGAAAAACTGAGAGAGGCCTTGCAGAAGATAAATGACATACACGCCACGCGGAATTCGTCCGCGCCAACTCCAGCGTCCCAAAGCTCGTCGTTGGATCCACGGCCCGGCATTAACTCGCTTATTAGGGCCAAGTCTCTTGCTTCTCGTACTCCAAACCTTCCTACAGCTGTCTGGAATGACAAGAATAGCAAAGTCTTACAAAAACTAGGAATTGATGTCAAGCCTGCGTCATCATCGGCTTCCCGTTCCAGTTCCATGGTCAAGACTGCGTCATTCAGGAATTTGTCTCGTACAAGTTCTCTCGTTAAGACTACCTCAACCAGAGACTTGGCTCATTCCAGTTCTTTTATCAAGACATCCACTTCCAAAAACTTGTCGGGTTTGTTGAACATTCAAGCTGAGAACGAATTTGCCGACCCTTCAATTGAAGACAACGGAGACAACGAATCCATCGCTTCCTTCAATGACATGGAGAGTAGAATCAGTTTGAAGCCAACTTTGAAGAAGGAGGTGACTAATGCAAGTATCGCCTACAGGTCTTTGTTGAATGTTATCGATGAAGATAAAACCATAAGCACCAAACCCAGTGCCAAGGCAGGTGAGGCAGCCAAAGAGAGATCAATGGCCCATGACCTTACTCGTTTAAGTGTTCATTCAAACTCAGACTTGATTCCTAATCCGAGATTCTCGAGATTCTCTTTCAACGGTTTGCTAACTTCAAAGTTTGAAAATCCTGATTTGACCATAATGCAGAACACATTGAGTTCCGGAACAGTTGTCAAGCATACTTCCCGAAAGCTGTTGAGCACAAAGCAAGGAGGAGGTCTTCAGAAGGCAGACACCAAAGATTTGCCCGGATTGGGAATCAGCGTTGAAGAGAAATCTCAAAAAAGAAGTGTATCAAAGGCGTCAACAGTAGATGGGGGCAAAAACTTCATCTCGATTAGTTCATCTGATGCTGACTTCTCTACGCGATGCTCATCCCTTCAGAAGAATGCAATCAGTTTCCAAGACCATGACATGTCTAGCTCCACCATCGCTGAGGACTACAACTTGTCCGATAACTTAGTCAACATGACCCAAGATTACGTTGATACTGGTCGGCAATCTATTACTGAGCAGTCTTCCAACGCAAGAAGAAGTTCATCACATCTTTCGGGGGACGAGAAGAAGACATCAAGCTCAAGAAAAACTAGTGGAAAAACAACTGCTTCCAAAGATACTCTCGTTGGAAATGACAAGGCTTCCATCAACTTGATGTACAAATCTTACGAAACTTTGTACAGCGATAAGACTATCGCAGGTGAAGAAAGAAGCAGTGACAGGATAAGGAGTACTTACGAACGCAGAATGTCTTCTTTCAATGCTGGAACGAGCGACGCAAACATCTTGGACTCCTCTTCACTTGCGGAGGTGTCTAACTACTCTCAGGAAATGAAGGATGACTTTAAGTTTGACATCGATGGCAGAAAGGTAAGCCTGAGTGAATTTGACGAAGATGACGAAGAAGACGACGAAGATGACGAAGACGACTCCCTCCTCGCACGCCGGAGGATGGATGTGACTGATGATCTGGGCAGAGATAAGCCACAAAGACATGGCACATTGAAGAGCAGTATGAGAAGATCTGCAACTTCCACTCAGATCTTCAGTACAATGTCAGTTAATGACCATTTGAAAATGCGCCGTCCCGAACCTTCGGCGGACGTATCCATAGAAAAGCCTGGTGTTGCGATCTCTTCTCCATCAGACAATGGTCAAGAGCAAGTGTCTACAGAAGAGCCTAAAGTTGGATTGTTGAGAAAAATGAGTTTGAATCCAAAGAGAGTGGCACCAAAGGCCCCCGAGATCCAAGTGTGGGACAAGGATGGCGAGGCCAAAGCACACAATAGATTCTCTGGAATTTCGTTGTACTCGTCTGCCAAAAGGTTTGTTACACCTTGGGTAGGAGAAACTGCATCACCTAAGCCAAGTGGTGCTGGATGGTTCAAGAGATTTTTCCAGTCGCTTTCTAAGGGCAAGGAGAGCCCACAGGAAATGAGTCTCGAGAAGCGTGCTATTAATCGGGACATCCATATTATCGATACTGCATTGCAGCTGGTTGAGCTCATGAGAATTATCAAGAACCAGCTCAAGTTGAAGCAGATTGAGGGGTCTGTGACCAACGTTGACGTGGACGAAGAGTTTGCGTTGATCAGCGGTATCGTGCCAACTAGATTTGCCAGAGGCAGAAAGTTGCATTTCAAGATTGAGATCATCGATCTCATCAACTCGTCGTCATTGCATTTGCTCAAGATCAAAGGATCAAGAACTGGTTTCAAGAATTTGGTCGGGGTTGTTACTTTTGTTGTGAAACAAGAGGAAGAAGCTACCAATAACAGGAAGTCCAAGGCATACAACTTCAGCGGCTTCAGGGCCTAAATACATACGTGAATGCATTTTGATACAGAAGTCGCAAGGAGGAGACAAACAGAACCAGAATGCTTACGATAGTCTGTCCTAGCCTTGGTCCGCAAATTCCTGCACGGTTCGATATCATTCGCAAGTTTCACCAACAATCAACAAAACAGCCAATGAGTGGAACCATTGTCAGGGCCCACAATTGGGATGTTGGCTATGAGCAGCGGTTTCTAGCGGTCAACCCATTGGGAGACGAAATCATTGCGTACCAAACGAACCACGACGACCCAGGAATAGAGTCCAACGACATTGTGAAAGTGCATTCTCAAACAGGAATAGAACACATCCAGTGTATGTCGTACCTGAGAGCACACTTGGGATGGACTGGTGTGGGCACGATGGACGGCACGGTGCATATTTTCGACATCACCAAAAGAGGAGCTGCCACACTACGGCTCCGGTCTAAACCAAATAGACCCTGCAATTCGCTCTCGTTCAACGACGGAGCGTTGGTGGCAGCCAGTTTCGACAAGTGCAGACTGGTAAATTCGCTTCAGGTGTGGGACATCTCGAGACATGCTCGACTTTTCACCGATTCTGGGGAATTTGACGAGTCGCATGCAATTGGCCCCCACTATTCGTACTTAGCCAACGACGCAACGCTTTCCACTGTTTTCAACCGCAGCGACCCTTCTGGAATGCTGCTCATGGCTGGAGGCTATAAATTGTTGCGGGAGTTTGATTTGCGAGACTCGAGCCCAACTCCAATCTACCAGGTTGCAACAAAATGCACTATGGGGTTGACCTTGGACCACTTCCAGCCACACATGTTCGCCTCCCTCAGCGAGGAAGGCTCTGTATCTGTCTGGGACAGACGAAAACTCACAGGAAAAAGCAAAGGTTCCGTGACGTCAGAAAACCCAGTTCTTCATTTGCTTCTTTCGGACCTGCTGCGGCGCAAACCGGCACCGTGTTTCCGGTACCTGAGCATTCGCCGCGGGGAGTTTGCAGCGGTGTTGAGCGGCAACTTCATTCGGAGATGGAACACGGGATGCGTGCCCAAAAACGACAGCATTCTGGCCACCTTCTCCACCAACTCCGACTTGGTCTCCAGCTTCAAGCAGCAGTCTATGAAACTCTTCGACCCGTCCGAGGACCTGTTGTTCGCAGCGCTCGTTCTTGACTCCAAAACTGATTGGGAAAGAGTCATTTCCTTTGACTACTCTCCCGACACCTCGTCCGCCACCTCCACCAACTTCGTGTGCATGCGTGAAAAGGGCACGGTTTTCAGAATGCCTGTTGTGGAGAGTATCGAGTCCTTGGATTTCAATTCGTACAACGAGTTTTCCATGGCAGGTCCAGAGGGCACGCTCACGAAATTCTTGGACGGGCGTGTTCTTTCCGACCCCAAGCCACTCCTGGTCGCTCCAGTTCAAGCATCTGTCCCCAATTACGACCGTCCTGATTTCTCCGAAGAGGTGGCTTCCACCATTGGAGATGAGGAAAGCACTGCCCCAGTCACAAACGCAATCTCCGCTCCTCCCACCAAAATGGAAAAGATGTACGACGATGACGATGGGTATGTTCCTCTAAGACGCATGCTAGACCTCTCGCAGGTGATGCAGAATGATATCTGCTGCACCATTCGCCAGAGGGCTCTCCAGGGCTATGGAGTGAATTGCACCAAGAACGTCGAGGTTTTGGTGCGCCTGGAGGCAGTTGGAGCCTCCTTGCTGGTTCGAAATACTTGGAGATGGCTCGAGCTTGCCAAGAAGTCGTTGGACAAGGGCACCATGGTCAGTGAGGGCGTGGACTTGGGATACATCGGTGTTTTGGGAATGTGGAAAGGAGTGGAGGAACTTCAGGGCCAGAACAGAGCAACTTTACGCCAGCAGGTGAACGACCACACGTTTTCCAACGCGGTGAAGGCCATTGTGTCGCACAAGGGAGAGAAGTCTTCTGGCATCAGCATTTATAGCACCAGTGACCGCAAGATGCAGAGAAAACTCTGTCTCATCGTGAGCGGATGGTATCTCACCGAGCAGGAGTTTGACGAGAAGCTCAACCAGCTCGTGGAGGACGGCTACGTGGAAAAGGCTGCTGGGTGGGCTGTGTTCCACGACAACGTTCCTCGGGCCATTGAAATTTTGGCACTGTCGAAGAAAGAACGGCTCCAGTTGATGTCGACTGCGGTTGCAGGCTACTTGGCCAACAAGAACTCCAACGTGAACCTGCCGTGGAACGACCAGTGCCGGCGATTGGCCCTGGAACTCGACCACCCGTACTTGCGGGCAATTTTTGCGTTTATTGCCGACAACGACTGGTCGGATGTGTTGGACGAAAACGCGTTGCCTCTAAGAGAAAGACTCGGGATTGCGCTTCGCTTCCTTTCCGACAAAGACTTGAACATCTACTTGAACAATGTTGCGGACACGGTGATTGCGCGAGGCGAGCTTGAGGGATTGATTCTCACCGGGCTCACACCCAGGGGAATCGATCTTTTGCAATCGTACGTGGACCGCACTTCCGACGTCCAAAGTGCTGCGCTCATGGCCCAGTTTGCGGTTCCCCGTTACTTCAAGGACTCCCGTGTGGACCATTGGATCGACTGCTACAGAAACTTGCTCAATTCATGGGGCCTTTTCAAAACCAGGGCCCGTTTTGATGTTGCCAGAACAAAACTGTCGAAGACTGTGGGGGGTGCGGCTACCATGCGGTCAGCTCCTCGGCAAGTGTTCTTGCAGTGCATGAGGTGCAACAAGAACATGTCCGCACCGGGCGCCAAAATCATGAAAAATCCTGCCCATGCGTCGTTGATGCTCAAACAATTCAACAGACTCTCGCTAAAGGGTTCAGCGCAAGACTACAAGCTGTGTCCACACTGTGGATCGCCGTTGCCGCGATGTGCAATCTGCTTGCTCACGTTGGGGACGCTGATTCCGCACACTACAGAGCCGGATGAAGCTTCGGTGTTGGGCCAGCTACAACGGAACTTCAACAACAAGTTCAGTTTCTGTCTCAGCTGCCACCACGGGTACCATGCACACCACGCCGAAGAATGGTTCAGTAAGCATTATGTCTGTCCTGTGCCAGACTGCAACTGCAGATGCAACAGTAAGTAATGGGAATGAAGTGATTTATTAGGTTGAAGGTGCAGGTTGTAGGTTGTAAGAATGTAAGGTTGAAAGATTGTAAGGTTGAAAAATTGTAAGGTTGAAAGATTGTAAGGTTGAAAGAATGTAAGATTGAACGGTTGTAAAGCTGAAAGATTGTAAGGTTGTAGGTCGCAAGGTTGCAAAGGCAGTATTGAGAGGGCTCCAGACTCTAATGCCTGACAAGATTCTAAATGTTTCCTCAGCTTCCTCTGGATCCCTTTTGAAGTTTAGCAGTTTTCATTTTATTTCCTAATTATAATCATAAAAAAATTGGCCCCGCGGTGTAGAAGAATAGCTGCATTGTGACGTGCGCGAGCGTGCCTGAAAGATCACCTCACAACAGGGTTCCTTATTTACACCCACAACGAACCAAAATCGAATCGAACCTTGCAATGCAATTCCTCACGCCGTCACCAGTACATACTAATACACAACAAGACATTGCCAGCTACTCCGTGGACCTACTCCGTGGACCTGCTTTCGAAACCATCTGATTCGGCACGTGACCTATGCGCTTTAGTCGTTTCGGGCAACTTGTCAACACAAAGACAGCAACTTGTGATCTCGACAGAAACATCCTGCCAAGCCTTTGCTTTCTGAGCGTGTCAGAATCGTTGTACATCGGCATTCGAACAAGTTGCCTTTTTCCTGTTTTCGCCGCTCTCGTCAAGGCTCACATCGATATTGATCCACTATGTCACAAGCCAATGACAAGGTCCTCTCGGACATTCGGGGAAAAATCGAAAGAGAAACCAAGCTCATTCATGGATTTCAGGCCGTGAAGAGAAGTACAAGCAACCAGGAGGTCATCCAGAGGTGCAACAACCAGATCAGAGAAACACAAAGCAATATTGATTACCTTCAAGAAACTTTGGAAAAACTCTCGGTCAAGGCAGAGTCGGAGACCTCTTCGAGCACGGCGTCGGAGACGGAAAAAAGACCTTGTGTGTCGTCCATCGCCAAGCCACTTTACTCTCGATTTGATCTCATCAAATACGACTGTCCGTCTTTGGGCCACAAAATCCAGTACATGCTCCAGCAGCTCCAGTTCAAGTTGCAGGTGGAAAACCAGTATCGCGCAGCAAACGAGAAGATTTCACACTTGTATTTGATGGACGGAGACAAGTCGTCGTCAAATGCGGCCGAAGGAGGGAAATACGAGTCCGACCAGCGGATTCAGTTGCTCAACAAGTCATTGAAGAAGTACCAGGGCATGAATGTGAACGTGGAAGAAGTCAACAGGGACATGGAGATCATGAACACCCCCAAGTTCGCCCGAAAGGCATTGACAGGACGTCTTACGGTGTCTATCACGTGCATTCGTGACGTGGACCACATTGCCCTGCCCATGTTCAACAAGAAACCGGAAACTGTTGTTTTCATCAAGATCGACGACGTGGAAAAGGCCAAAACCTACGGCTCCAGAAACGGAAAGTTCAACGAGGAGTTTGTGGTCGAGGTGGACAAGGCCAACGAAATGGAAATCGCCGTCTACGACAAGTCCGGCACCCTGCACGTGCCCGTAGCGTTGGCGTGGGTTCTCCTTTCGGACATAGCGGAAGAAATCCGTAAAAAGAAGGTTGCCAACGACTTGGGAAACGACGGCTGGATTTCAGCTTCCAACTTGCCGCAGCAGACGGGCGCCAGACCGGGAATCCCCTCACTGTCTGGATCCTCGCAGGGTTCTGGATACGAGGCTGAAACAGTGGTGGACGAAAGTCTGAAAGCTGCCGGGTCGAAGGCAGTTCAGATCGCCGCATGGGTCAACCTTGAACCGGTGGGTCAGATTCTCATCAATTTGTCCTTTGAAAAATCCGCCAAGGTTGGTCGTTCAGCCTTCATGGGTGCCCTTGGTCGCCATGGTGCTATTCGTCAAAAGAAGGAGGAGGTTTTCGAACAGCACGGGCACCAGTTTGTGCAGAAACAGTTCTACAATATCATGTGCTGTGCGCTCTGTGGAGAGTTCTTGCGCTACACCGGTTTCCAGTGCCAGGACTGCCGTTTCTTGTGTCACAAGAAGTGTTTCCAAAAGGTGGTGACCAAGTGTATCTCGAAGTCGGGCACCACATTCGACGACGAAGCCAAGTTGAACCACCGCATTCCTCACAGATTCGAGCCAATTCTGAACCGTGGAACCAAATGGTGTTGCCACTGCGGTCACATTTTGCCTTGGGGCAAAAAGAATGTCCGCAAGTGTTCCGAGTGTGGTGTCATGTGCCACACCCAGTGTACGCACTTGGTGCCAGATTTCTGCGGCATGTCCATGGAAATGGCCAACAAAATCCTCACTACCATCAAATCCACCAAGCCTGCAAAGAGTCCCTCCAAACCACCGCGCACTAATATTCCAGCGGGTCCACCATTGCCTCCAAAACCCGAGTCTCCGACTAGAGACCCACAGCTCCAGCAATATCAGCAACAAACAGAGGTGGCTCCTCAATTCGAGGTAGAGAGAGACTTTACTTCCAAATTACCCACGCACACTACCAACCAATTCCAGCAGTCAGTGGAGTCTCCGTACGCTAGAAACACTAGACGTCCTCCGCCTCAGGAGGAGCCTCAAGTTCAGGTGCAGCCTGAGGTTGATGGAAGACAGTCTGGCCACGACCTCACATTTGGCTCGTCTAGAAGCGATGACTTTGATCAACGTCCGCAGCTGGAAATCATCGAGAGTCCAAATCCATTCGACAACCCATCGGAGCCCAAAGAGGCTCCTATGTTCGATAATTTCGACTACAACAACACCATGTCGCAGATTCTGGGGGAAAGTCAAATGGCTGTCGATTCCGAATATCAGCGTGGGTCCCAGGAACTCGAACTGAGACCCCGTTCGCACAAGCAGAAACGTCGTCGGAGAAAGGTGGGCTTGGATGACTTCCAATTCCTTGCTGTTTTAGGAAAGGGTAACTTTGGTAAAGTCATGTTGGCCGAGTCCAGGCACACTCTGAAGTTGTGTGCCATCAAGGTGTTGAAGAAGGATTTCATTGTGGAGAACGAAGAGGCCGAGAGCGTCAAGTCCGAGAAGAGGGTGTTTTTGACTGCCAACAAGGAAATGCATCCTTTCTTGTTGAACTTGCACTGCTGTTTCCAGACCGAGAACAGAATCTACTTCGTCATGGAGTATGTTTCTGGGGGTGACTTGATGTGGCATATTCAGAAATCCCGTTTCTCTGCGCGCAGGGCCAAGTTCTACGCATGCGAGGTGCTATTGGCCTTGAAGCACTTCCACGACAACGGTATCGTGTACCGTGATTTGAAGTTGGACAACATCTTGTTGACCACTACGGGACACATCAAAATCGCCGATTACGGATTGTGCAAGGAGAACATGTGGCACACCAACACCACGGGAACTTTCTGCGGCACTCCTGAGTTTATGGCTCCGGAGATTATTGCAGGAAAGCAGTACGATCGTTCCGTGGATTGGTGGGCTTTCGGTGTGTTGATGTTCCAAATGTTGTTGTGTCAGAGTCCGTTCAAGGGAGAAGATGAGGATGACATTTTCAACGCTATCGAGCACGATGACGTGAGGTATCCAATCAGCATGCCGCGTCAGACTGTTCTTGTGTTGCAGGCATTGTTGACAAAGGACCCCGTTCAGAGACTTGGAAGCAGCGAACGTGACGCCTTGGAGATCATGGAGCATGCATATTTCCACGACGTCAGCTTTGACGAAGTTTTCCACCAACGGATCCAACCTCCATATTTGCCTGAGGTGACCAGTGAGCACGACTACTCGAACTTTGACCAAGAGTTCACTTCGGAGACTCCAAGATTGACACCGGTCGATACGGTGTTGACGTCGGAGATGCAAGAGCAATTCCGCGGATTCTCTCATATTGCTGACGACGCACCGGTCTAGCCTACACAAAATGAGATGCAAATGCTGTTTGTTCTATATATCTATTATCAAGTTAATGCAGGGGATAGCTACACGATGACGCAGCAGCCGTGATTTTCTTTGGAAGTCTTCTTGTTGTAGGACCGGGATTTTGCGGTTGCCTTGAAGGATGCAGAGGATGCAGAGGATGCAGATGAAGCAGCTGACGTAGAACGGACTCTGGACTCTTCTTTCTCCAATTCGTTTTGAACCGAAGGAGTTCCTTCAATGTCTGGAGAGTCGTCGTCTTCGAGAGCAGCTGATGTTTTAGAGGTTTGCGGAGAATTCGTCGCCAGTCTCACTGGTTGTGGGATAACCGAAGGACGACGGAATGTGAATGTTTTGGATTCATACTCAACTGGCAAGTCTGGCAAAGATTCGTGTGACTCGTGGGAGAGCATCTCCATGAGAGACGTCAATTCGGACTTCGCTGCGTTTGCCTTTTTGGCAGACTGCAACTCAAGAGCACGTTCCACCAAGGGAGCAAACACCTCCTTCACGTGGTAATCGTCGTGTGCCGAGGCTTCCTGAAAGTCCAAAGCTCCGAATCTTTCCGCTAGCTCTTGGCCCTCTTCGAACATCACCTGTGCGTCTTCGAACTTGTCCAGCTTCAAAGCCGCAACGACAAACGGAGGTAGCGTGGTGAAGGAGTGGATTGTGTTGATGAGGTACTCAAGGGCTTCGAAAGAATCCCGGTCGTCCACGGCGTATACGAACAACATGGTTAGAGTGTTTCTAACTTGCTGTTTTCTGGATGTAGCGTAGGTGTCCGCAAACGAACCAGTATCTAAGATAGAAATCTCCTTGAAAACGGAACTGCTGGAGGAGGCCACGGACGAAGAGGTGGACTTTGCTCCGAGTGGCTGGGAATCCACCACCTTGACGTATAACTCTTCGACCTGAATATGATCTTGTTCCTGGAATGTTCCGTACATGTACCGGTGAATGAGGGAAGTCTTTCCGACCTTGTCGGAGCCGATAACTAGGATGTCATATTGGGAGCTGAGAGTGCTGATGCCACCTCTTATTCTGGACATGGCAATCGAAACAAGAGTGCAAATAAATGACACAGACTATTCGATGCGCCACAACGGTATTATGCACAGTCGCAGGTGATGTGTGCCAAGAAAGGCTATGAAAACGGCGATCGACGGAGATTTAAGTAAACTGACAAAACCAGTGCAAAGAAGAAGGGTGCAAAATATCAAAAAAGAAACGACCGCGCGAAGAAGTTTATTTGTTCACATTAAGTTCGCTCGCATAAAGATAACAGTCGAAATGCAGGTGGCCCGCCTCGGATATTAGGTGCCGAAAAATTTAATCATCTGATGAGTTGCTTGGATAAACAAACTTGCGGATTGAGCAAGTTTTAAGAGGTTTCTTTCGATGATGCGCATATTCCCCCAACTCTATGGCCCATGTACTCTACCTGTCAAGATATAGTAGGTTGAGCTGCCCAATATTTCGGCTGATCACAAGTATTCAACGCAAAAATCAGTTCGCAGCAAAAGTGTTTCAGCCTAAATATGCGTGCCTGTGTGGTGCATGTACAATGCTGCATGGGCAGTGTTACCAGCGTTTCAACGTCTTTTGCTATTCCACATGTTGAGCCCTAGTGTCAAAAAATACATAGCCGTTTACAAGCTAGGAGGAAAATAAGCTTCCGTGTTTCCAGACATGGTGCAAAAGTCAGAAAGGGTCTTTTGCTTTGCAGATGAACATTGTCTGGATCGGAGTCGGATGTTCGACCCCTAAGAAGGCTTTATTCTCTAACGCGGAACCAGCACCACCATAAAACGGTCGTGACGCATCAAAATGCACAATTGTCTCCTGATTCGGGGCGCAATTTTCTCCATTTTTTCGTAAATAAATTCGTAAATTAAAATCAGGAATGAAATTCGCCTGCTACATCTCACGCTTTGTTGACTCTGATTGGTAAATTTATTCAATATGCTATTTATTCCTCGTCCGACTCCAAGTACTGCGAGTAGTCGTCAACAGATGCAAACACTGGCAAGCCCAGCAACTTGGCCTTTTTGGACTTCTTGCCGTCTTCCTCCTGCGAGCGCTTCTTTGAAGGTTTGGCTTCCTCTTCTTCCTCTTCCTCCTCTTCGTCTCCAAGCATTTTAGGCATCTCATCACTGTCGTACTCGTCGTCTTCGTTGGCTCCAAAAATGTCTGGGGAATCTTCGTCCTCTTCGTCAGAGCCAGCGAAATCCGGAGCATCGAAACCTGCTTCGTCGAATTCTTCGTCTTCGACTTCTCCGTCGTCTTCAGGTCCACTCATATCGGAGAAATCATCTTCATCCAAATCAGAGAATCCCTCTTCGTCAGAAAGACCTTCAACATCTGGCTTCAGCTTGACCAAAGCATCCCAAACCTCCTCATCATCCAAAGGTTCTTCGTCGTCAGCTCCTTTAGCCTGTACCTTCTTGTTTTTGATCTTGCGAGTGTTTCCAGTGAAATACTGGTGGAAGAATTTCTCGTCCGGACGGACTTCTTCGGCTTTTCTGGACAACCAATCCATAGTGTTCACTGGAACTTCCCGCGATTTCACATTAGTAGCCCTCACCAACAACGAACCAGTATGCGCACCACCGAGAGGCTGCATGATGGAAGAACCCTTGATATTGGCCTTCTGCTTGGCGTTCTTGTAGACAAATCTGTCCAAGAAGTGAGCCAAAGTGTACAATCCCAAGTCTGGTTTTGGCTGTGCTTTTCCTTCGAGCAAGGACTCTGCGTAGATGGAAACAGACGGATGGTAGTGGTTGGTGAATTGGCCAATTTCCCACAAGCAAGAGTTATGGGCATTCGCAAACTCGGGGTTTCTCTTGCGTGGATCATAGATTTCGTCTTCCTTTTTAACCTCTCCCTCCTTGGTTTCCTGTTCTGGTCTGCCTTCCGAAGGTTCCATGAGCTCAAGAATCTGTGGGTGAGTCTTGCTCAATTCCATCAACAAGAAGAACATACCGGCGATGGCACCAACATTGATCCAGTGAGCACAAACCTGCAACATTCTTTTGACGAACGCCAACACTCTGGAAACATTGTGGATATCGCTTTTCAAGGACTTAAACAACAAGTTCAAGTAAACTCCTTGCTTCGACGAATTGACCAATCTGGGGTCCATCAACGACTCGTAGAGGGTTCTGTAGTATCTGCCCTTGTCCAAGTCCTGCTGGGTAATGATGTGTTGAACCAACAACAATGCCTGGACAGAAGTGTTGAAATTGGTAGAATGGGTGATCTTGTAAAGAGTGTCCAAATGCTTCAAATAAATTTCAGAGGGCAAGTCAGCAAAGGGGAAAGAACGGTTCAATCCGGTGAGAAGAGCAGAAAACATCTTCGAGCTTCTTTCTTCCACCACCTCTTCCTCTGTCTTTTCTTCAATCTTGACAGACTTTCCTCCCTTCTTACCCTTTTTGAACAGCTTACGGTTGTTCTTTCTTCCTCTTTCACTTTTGCCCAAGGTCTTGTCCTCTTCTTTATCTTGAAGAGCAGGATCCGACTCAACCAAAATCTTCTCGAAAAGAGAGAAGTATGTTTTCACCAAAGAGTTGGCCAAATCAGGCTCTTTCCTGGTCAAGATCGTCTGGTTAAGAGTCAATATCGTGTAGTACTGAGAATGGTAGTCGTGGTTTTTCTGAAGAACCATGTCGGTGACAGCATCAGTAACGATCTTCTTCATTGCAGGATGGGCTTGCTCCAATTGAAGAATCTGGTACGAGGTCTTGGCTGCGACCTTGTTCTCAACATCACCAAGCTTGTTCACTCCCAATCTAAGCAAGTTAGCTTCTTGTTCTGGCTTGGCTTTCAACAAATCAAAGATGTGCGACACAACGTTCATACGAACATGCAAAATAGGGTCGTGACTCAAGAATTCAAGCACCTGAACGAACTTGAAGTAACTCTTCTTCAAGTAGTCTTCGAAGAAGTAAATGGCCAATTTGGTGTCCGACATGTCACTGGAAAGAGGCTGCTTGGCAAAAGACACAAGTTTTCTGTCTGGCAAAAGACCGTTGAGAAACAAATCCTTTATGGCATCAATGGCTTGCAACGAGGCCGTTCTGGATTTCTTCTCACAGTATGCCAAAAGAGTGTCGAAAGCTCTCATATTGTGCAACGGAGCTTCCTGAACCAACAACGTCAATGCAGAGATTTTATCGTTCAAGGTACCGTCGGAAAGAACTTGGGACAAAAACTTTCTTTGGGAGTTGTGCGATGCAAATTCCTCCAAATAGGTTTTGTTCTCTTTCTCCACGATTTCCTGGGCTCTCTCAGTGAGTCTTTCGAGGCCAAATCTGTCTTGTTTCTGTGGGTTTTCGGTGACCTCGAGCTCGATGTTGTACCAATCGATCCTGTTTTCGATTTTGAGTTTAGCACTGTTGACAGAGTTCAAGTTGGTTGTGACCTTTTCAGCCTTTGGCTTTTTCTCAAGAACTGCTTCTTGCACTGCATCCTCCTCAGCATCCTCAAAGACTTCAGGTTCAGATTCTTCTGGAATCTCGTCATCGTCTTCATCATCCAATTCGGATGCGTCATCTTCTTCAATTTCATCTTCCTCCTCTTCAGGTTCTTCTTCAGGTTCCTCATCACTGACAACGTCAACTTCACCCAGGAATCCAAGACCCTTCATGAAATTGGATACGTCATTATTAAGAGCAGCGTCATTACTGGCATCTTCGAAATCAGCTTCGCTATCCTCTTCATTCAAACCATCCAATAATGCTAGGTCTTCCTCAGAAGCTCCAAGAGCCATAGCTTCACGTCTGAGAACATCATCAACAGGTGCTTTGGCCACATTTTTCGACTCAATTTTATGTTCCTTTAATTCCTTTGGTGCTTTTGGTTCCTTTAATTCCTTTGGTGCCTTAGTTTCCTTTTGCACCTTTGGCTCCTTTGGTTTCTTTGGCTCTTCGTTTGTGGGCTTTACCTCTTTTGTGTTCTTTACTTCAGCATCTTTTGGTATGACCGCATCTTTTGGTGCTTCTTTTGAGGCATCTTTAGAGTCTGCCTTGGAGCCCTTTTTCTTGAAAAAACTCTTCGACTTCCCCTTTTTGGGTTTGTCTGTGAGTTTTGAAGAGACCATACCCTTCAATGCGGACAAATTCAACTTTGGCCCGTCCATTTTTGCTGTGGTCTGGTAGATCTAATTCATAATAATTCAAGGCCATGAAAAAAACGATGCGATGCGATCACGTGCACAGAAGATTTACTGCACGTGACACATATCAAGGCCGTGGACTTGAAATAACCTGTTGGAGCAAGGTTCCAACTCGAGATATCCCACTCCTTTGATTGTTCGTGCGAAGCTTGTCTCGAACCTTGATGTCGATTTAGGACGACTTCGATCACCCCACATCATCATATGAGGCAACGCTACAAACCACGCCTCGCGGGAATGAATGGAGCGAACAGAGATTACAGAAGATGCTACATTTACGTTTGTGTGGCCTACATGCTGAAGACGAGCTTGTTAAGTGGTCGCAATTCAAATACTGCTAACAAGTTCAGGTTCTAACTTATCCACAAGGAGTTGCATTTGCTGTGAGTTCTTCTTCAATATACGCCGCAATAATTGTTCTAAATCGGCTGTCCCCGGATGCAGAACAACCAGTCAACGGATTAACTTTGCTTTATATGCAGTAAGGGCGACGGAGCATCTGACGCACCAAAACGCATGATTAAACTAAAACTCCATATTTTCTCTCCACGTACCCCAAAAAACCCAATCCCCTAAAAAATATCATTCCCCCAAAGTAAGAAATGTTGTCAGTAGTATATTATTTCTTCAGCTCTTCTTGCAGGCAAATTTGGACCTTGCCCGACCGGAGTACATTACGTAGTTCGGAAAAATCCCCCACTCAAGGTGCAGGTCGCAGAATCAGTACCCCATTTTCCCAACGACCTACAGAAAACGGTGATATATATCTGTGTGCTTTTCCACTACGCTTTCTTATTTTCATTCATTTCCCTTTTTTCTGTTTCGATTTCATCGTCAGATTTCCCACTGAATCGTTATCGTCATACGATACCTAACAATGGATGCAAAGGTTTGGCCCCCTTTCCAGGCCACCGATATCACAAAATCCTCCTCCGAGGACTACAACATGCCATGTCCTTACATAGTTTGCAAGAAGATCCTCGGATCAGGGTCGTACTCTCACGTGTTCGAATGCAAGAACGTAGTCACGGGAGCTCATTTTGCATGCAAACAATACAGTAAGAAGTTGGTGTACGGACTTGAACTGATGCTCCAATCCGAATTCAAGGTGTTGAAAGCCGTTCTGAATGGCCACAAGAACATCCTTCTGATGTGGGACTACTTTGAAACGTCTAAGGACTTCTACTTGGTCACGGACTTGGCACTTGGAGGTGAACTCTTTGACAGAATCACCTCCTCGGAAAAACTTGAAGTCAACGAATGTCGGGACATTTTGACGACTCTTCTTTCCACTCTAGCATACTTACATTCCAACGGAATAGTTCATCGGGATATCAAGGCCGAGAACCTCTTGTTCACATCGCGTAGCTCGATGGCTAGCCTGATGTTATTGGCTGACTTTGGACACGCCAAAATCCTTCATTCCAGTGAAGAAAAAGTCTTGGAACTCAGTGGCACCTTGAGCTACTTGGCCCCAGAAGTTCTCTCGAGAGAGGGCCATGGATTTCCTGTGGATATGTGGGCTGTTGGAGTTCTCACATATTTTATGCTTTCTGGGTACATGCCTTTTGATTGCGATACCGACGACGAGACGAAGGAACTTATCAACACTGCAGACTTTGTGTTTGAGCCACCAGCTTACTGGGCCGATGTGCCACTAGAAGCAAGAGAATTTATCTCAAGATGCTTCACGTTGGACCCCAGCAAGAGAATCACAGCCGCAGAAGGTCTCAAGCACCCATTTCTCATGGAAAGCAACCCTCTAAAGCATTCGCTTTCTTCTGCCAATTCATTTCAAAAGCTCCACGATGCCGTGTGGAAGTTCCACATGCAGAAGTCACACACCAATATCGCAGAAGCTTTTCTGCCGAGGTACGAGAGTGTTTCTTCCTACGCTTCAAGACTCTCTATGGACACACCGGTGTGTACTCCAATCCTCCTAGGAGAACGCTGCTACTCTCCAGAAACAGTTACAACATTCACCACTCCGGTAGTTTCCGCAGCTGCATCTAGACAACATTCACTGAACAGCTTGCACGCACAGAAGGCTATGCATTTAGCCCCGCCAGGAAAGATGAGCAAAGCCAATTTTGTCATTTAAACAAATAGATCAATGAGTTGCATGAACGACATAATTGTAGAAAGTCCAGTGAGCAATACTGCCTATTTGGAGGGAACGCACATTTTGCACGCAATTGCAGAACATAAATTCGATAAAAATGAACACACTCTCTGGACAGTACAGCTCTACCAATCGCCTGATGAAAGTCATTTTTGGATGAAAGTCCAGGAAGGTGGAGCTCAAACGGAAAGAATAGTGGCAGAGTACCGAACAAAGAAGACCATTATAAATGATCATGGGACGAGAAGACTTCTCTTTATCGCAAGATGACCGTGACTGACAAGACCATATATGAAAGAATCCACTATATCTACAGCAGAAATGATGTGGAATTCTTGACTGTGAGAGAGCAAAAAGCTGCCGAGGCAGACAAAAACACAGTCTGGAAGGCGATCTTGGACTCCGAGGTGGAAGAGCGGGACGAAACAGGACTTCGTGTCAGGAAGTTGGGCAGGTGTATGTGTTTCGAGAAAGAACTTGGACCCTCGACAATCGGGCTTGTCACAGAGAACTTTGACCCCAACAACTTCGACTTGTGGTTCATGCTGACCATTCTTAACAACGGAGCTATTGCTTTTAGCGAAACCAAGTTGATGGAGTCCAACTATCAGTATATCATTGCTGAGAAAATCACTAACATCTTTGAATCCACCCTCAAGAACGCTGCGCGTGTGGACAGATGGGCTGAAGGAAAGGATTCTTTCGTTGAAAATGTCAAGTTCTTTACCTCCAGAAACATCCCAGTTGAGGCTGTTCTTCCAGCATTTCCATGCAAGTCCTCCAACTTCGAAAAGGTTGCCTCATGGACTCCAGACAAGGGAGAAGAGCTTGCGGTCAGAAGAATCATTGAATTTGTTTTGCAAGTTCGCAAGATATATCCTCCAGGCATGTCCTTCTTCATCGTCAGTGATGGCCATGTTTTCAGTGACTGCATCAACGTGAATGACGATGTTGTTGACCAATATACAGCCCAACTCGAAGAGCTTTATCACCGTGTCAAGCCCGAAGGATTTGAGGGTGTACATTTTCGTGGCCTCAACCACTGCTTCCAGTCTTCGCAGACGAATCTGGTTGCAAACTACTTGCTGGAAGTTGAGGTTGACCACTACCTTGACACCGCATTGGACCGCCGCACCGAAACTAATAGAAAGGTGTTGATGCTCGGATGTGACGACAATGCTGAAACCTTGAGACAACAAATCATGATTCCAAAACACCCGCGACTCTACTTGTACCGTGGGTTCAACAAGTTCATGTATGAGGATTTGGTTAATACTGCAACGGCCCAGTCGCTCTCGCGGAAGAAGTTCAAGCGACTCGTTTCGCTGGTTTCTTTTGAGATGATCCGCAGAAACGACGCCTACTCCAACTTGGTGGAACTCGTGTTCCCCTTCCATTTGCGTCTTTCCATTCATGCGCACCACAATGCTGGGCCCAAGTTTGGAATCCGCTTGTTGGACCCGGCAATATGCACATCCGTTGACCACAACCAGGATGAAGAGGACAGATTGCTTCACGTGCCGACTCCATGGCACAATGCCATGTTCCAGATTGGGGAAGAAGGGAAGTACATTGTTTCTGCTTCCAAGTTGGCTAGGCAATATGCCCAGGATGAAAAGTACACCGGCGGATGGGACGAAGTTGAAAGATGCTTTATTTACCGGGAAGTCTGAGTTTATCCGGTGAATTCAACCATTTCGCAACCATGCGTAATTTCCGCATCCACACCCGTACACCCTACCAAGTTCCAACTTCATTCTTTCTATCATGTCGTGGGACCAAGTGACGTTCACACTTCCAGCTCGCTCCAAAGGTTGCTACCTTATCACAGATGAGGTGACTAAGAATGTTCCTCAGATCAAGGACTTTCAAGTTGGACTTTTGCATCTTTTCCTCCAGCACACTTCAGCTGGATTGACTCTCAACGAGAACTGTGATCCTGACGTCAGAGAAGACATGACCGCATCACTTGATCGCATGGTTCCAGAGGGAGATTTCTATATCCATGCTGATGAAGGGCCAGACGATATGCCAGGCCACGTGAAGAGTAGCACGGTTGGAGTGAGTCTCTCAATCCCAATTCTGAACGGACGTCTTGCGATGGGTACCTGGCAAGGAGTTTACTTGTGCGAGTTCAGAAAGTACATGCACCGGAGAAAGATTGTGGCCACGATTCAAGGTCAAAAGAAGTAGCCAATGAACAGTTGATTATTGTAAGCTTGTAGGCTCGGCCATTGTGTCTTGTGCCTCCACGTCAGGCTCCTTAGGTTCGATTGACTCCTTAGGTTCGTTGTCCTTAGGTTCGTCCTTAGGTTCGTCCTTAGGTTCGTCCGTAGGTTCGTCCTTTGGTTCATCTTTAGGTTCATCCTTAGGTTCATCCTTAGGCTCGTTGTCCCTAGGCTCAATTGGCTCCACATTTGATTCAATTGACTCCAACTGAATTCCAACTGGTTCTGATTCTGGTACGGCTTCGGTCTCGTATTGCAGAACACTGTATTCCCTCAACGTCTCTGCCTTCTCGGTTTCCAATTGCTCAAGCAGAAGCTGGAGTTCGTTCATTTGTTTCCAGTTCTGGTCACTGACAAGGTTCCACCATCCATTGTGTCTGAGGCATTTTCTTCTGTCTTGTAGACAGATGCCATGTGAAGGCGGTGAATCATCCTCCTGGGCCCTGTATGAATTCACAATGTCGTCGATTTCCTCTTTGAAGGCCGCGTATGCATCTGGAGCGCTGGTGACAGCTTCGTATTGTTCTTTGGTCATCTCGTTATTTAGACGTTTGTCGAAACAGCACAAATCAATCTTGGCTGATTTCTTCTTTTTCTTACTCTTCTTAGCCGTCTCGTCTTCTTCGGGTTGTTGGAGCATGTCATTTATGAATTTTGTCTTTTCTTTGATGCGCAATAGGTACTTGGCTCTGAGGTCCAACATTTCGATCTCACCCTGAATTTTTGAGCTTTTTGTGCCGTTTGCAATGAGCTCTTCTCGGAGATCAGTAGGGAGCTTTGAGAAGTTCATTTGCAACACCTCCGGCAACTCAGGAAACTTCTCTCCGAGTTTGGTGAAGTCCTCATGATTTCCACAGTATGTAATGATAAACTTGATGTCTTGCGGTTTCAAGCTGTCCGAACCACGGAGCTTGCCCTTCAAGTAGAGCAAGCCACATTTTTCCGAGCAATATTTGGATCTCTCACCTGCTCTGATTGGTCTGAAGCACCCAGGCATTCTGCATTTTCTGTTCCATCTGGTGACTCCAAGCCCCCTCCATTGACAGAACTTGCAGTAAAATTTGTCCACAAGATCCAGGTACCGCTGGTTGACCTTCATGCACTTGAAATGAAACCATTCTTCACATCCATCACACGAGATCATGAGTTCTCCTCCATGATCTGGTTTGCGACACACACAATAGACTTCTTCCGAGTTCAAGTTGAACTTTGCGGCCGCCTTGAACTTCTTGTACTGTTTGGAAATGTCCTCGGTCGAATCGATCTCGTCGTTCTCTGCCTTGAACCGTTTGGAGTCTTCCTTGAACAAACCCGGAGATTTCGATTTGCGCTTTCGTATCAAGTCAGGCTCAAACTCCGACCCGGACGAGTCCGGATTGTCCATCGGGGACTCTTGTTTCACCGAAAAGTCAGCCATGGAATGGTGTTGTATGTTTAGTGTGATTTCTCTAAAAGTCGCACACGAATTATGTGAACATTTACGATACTGAAAAACACTCAAGGTGCTGAAAACATGGTGCTGAGAGCATTCATGGTACTGAAAACATTTATGGTACACAGTCTACTCTTTCATCTCCTCGTCCTCTTCCTTTTCTTTTTCACCCTCCTCTTCCTTCTTCTCTTCTCTGGACTTCTCGTTTTCGTCTTCTTCTTCGTCTTCGTCTTCCTCTTCAAGAAGACTCTTGGGCTTGTACAATTCCAACAAGGTGTCGTCACCAACACTGGTAAAAAGAGCAGGAACCGCAGGGTGCACCGCAACATCGTTAATCCGGTTGGTGTGTCCCCCGTGAATAAACTTCAAACATGGGTCTTCGGTGCTCTTGGGCTTTCTCTTAGACTCAGCATCTGCCGTAGGATACGTGAACTCCTCCTGCAAGCTGTTCAAGTCCCACGTGACAACACGCTTGTCCAATCCCCAAGAATACAAGTAAGTGGGCTCGTGGCCCGGATCCCACTTCACTCCAACAACCGAGTCGTTGTGGCCAAAGAACTTTCTCAAGGGTTCTTTGGGATTTCTCAAATCGTACAAAGTCACCACATTGTCCTTTCCACCGGTGGCCACGAGCGTGGAAATCACGGGATGGAAGCCGATGGCGTTCTGGATGTGTTTGTCTGCAATTTTGATCGCTGGAGACTCTTCTGGGGCTCGGAGATCGTGGATCTGCGTGGTAAAATCGTCCGAAACAGAACCAAAAAGAACTTTCGCTGGCGTGCTATAGCTGAGGTCGTTGATCACGGCAGAGTGAGAGGTGAACTTCTTGATGGGTTCGGGCTTTCCAACATCCCAGAGTGCAATTTTGGCATCGTTGGCTCCAGACAAAAACTGTGAGTTGGAAACCCACTCCAAGCAGTACCCTTCGCTGGTGTGGTACACGTAGTCCACGGGGGATTCGTCCTTCAAATTGTAAATGTGCACCACTCCGGCATTATCGAAAGTGGCTATTTTAGCCCCATCTGGAGAAACCTGGAGTTTGTTGACTTCTCCGGGATGCTTCCACGACTGTAAGATTTTGAATGACCCAGAGTCACTCATGGGAATCGGTATGCTCTCTCCCACTGCGAATTTGGAGAAATCAGGAGCAAGGGTGCTGGGCAAGTCCAAGCTTGCCAATCTGACGTAATCTTGGCCTCTTCCGGACGAATTCGTGCCGAGTGCCAACTGCACGGTGATTGTGTTTTTGTTTTCCGAAACAGCGTAGTCGGGCAAGAACTGTACCGACAACAGCGGATACTCCAAAACTTGGGTGTGGATGGAGTCGTAGAGCAACGGAACGGTTTTTTTCCAGATTTTGAATTCCTCGTTGATAACCTTCTCGCGAAGCTGGTGTTCAGCTACGATCTGGTACTCAGCAGCTACCATGCTGTCTAGTGGCACTGTCATTGCTGATATATTTTAATGAATCTTTGCTCGAATGTGAGATTGAATACACCCGTACACCAAGATAAGGACAAGGTGGGATTACGATTTAGTCACTACATTCTCTCGGGTTTTGCATCTGATTGGTTATCTTGAATCTTGTGCATAGACTACTCAGTGGAGCCATCACGGGCGAGAATTTCTATCCAGCAAGAATATGCATGTATATGAGTTTGAATATGCATGTTTATGAGTTTTTGATGCAAGCCTTCAAATTGCACGAAGCCACCAAGGCAGATGGTCAAAGTGCTCAAATATCAAAACAGGTGAAAGTCCATGGATTTCTATATCACCCCTCCTCCCAAATCCTCTAGTTCTTCATCTGAAGCATCAAAAGCTTGACTGAAAGCGTAAACCGTTCCGTAGATCAAAACACCCCCAACAATGGTCAACACCAGCGCAGTTTTCGTCAAAATGTGTGAGTGGTGCAACAAGATAGGCAAGAAGAAACCAGTCACCAACAAGAAAGCAGTAAGAAACATCCCGACCTCCTTGATGGCCAGGGTTTGTGACGTGGTTTGCGGGTCGAAATTGAAATCATATTCACTCAGATTGAACGCAGCTTTGGTGATAATCACAGGAAGATATGCCACGGCAAAAATGACTCCGTTCACTACAGGAAACCAGTTCCCGTAGACACCGGCAAGCACCACCAATAGAAAGCCCATGGAGAGCACTATGGAGAGGCCGATGATTTTGTTCAATGGGTTTCTGTCAAAGTTAAAGTTCAGGTTCATGATGGTAGTGACAATTGTGAATCGGGTTTCCAATCGAGGGTTCTGGCACGTGACCGGGCTGTTCACAGAAGGAGGTAGGCAACTTTAGAGAGGAACGTTTTGGGTTGGAATATTGCAATTTGGGGTCCAATGAGTGGATTCACAAAACAGGCATCTTTCAGGATGGTTCCTTGCCTTCTTGTGGAGACAAATGTGATACGCGCACGACTAAGAGTATTAAGAATCAGCCTGTAACTTGCCTGTAAATAGCCTGTAACCTGAACATCCAAACTATCATTATGGCCCACAGCGAACTAACTCGCCCGATAATAAAAGCACCCGCTTCAGATGATATTGTGGCTCCAGCAGGATTTGGGGCAGAAACAAAATCCAAAAAGGTGGAACCGGTCAAAAAACCCACGAAGCAAGACTTGGAACAGCTCAAGATCAAGAAAGCTTGGGAAATCGCAACTGGTCCCGCTAAGAACATCCCTATGAATTTGATAATGAGTTATATGACGGGCAACTCCTTGCAAATGATCCCAATCATGATGACTCTCATGCTTCTTTGGAACCCACTCAAATCCATCTTTACAGAGACAAACAGTGCATTCAGCGGATTGAAAACCGAAAAAAACGCCCAGGAGATTCTTGCCCCGCAGGCCGTGTTTGTGCTTTGCCAATTGGCCAATATGGGCGTGGGGTTGTGGAAATTGAACAAGATGGGCTTGATTCCAAATGGAGAGGCCGACTGGTTGGCATGGAAAACAGCCTCTCAGGTCATTGAAAGAGTGACGTTGGGTTAGTATGTACAATAATTATACAGCCGAATCTGGTTCAGATTTATCATGACGTTTCAGCCTCAGCAGACTCAGCATTTGACTTTGCTTCGGTTTTCGTAGTGGCTTCTTCGTCAGCATTTGAATTTGCCTCCGTAGTGGCCTCCTTTTCGTCAGCCTTCGACGCAGCCACGCGAGAGAGGCCAGAGGATCCCATGTTCTTTTCAAAAATTTGCTGCAAGTTGAACTTTTCCAACCTGAGGTAATCCTCAACCACACTCATGCCTATGTTGTTCTTGTAACATTCCACCAAAATCAACTTATCGTACTTTTTCAAGTCCACGGAGTGTCCGTGTTCTCTTCCCACGCAGTTTGCAATGGTCTTGATGATGTCTTCCTTCTCTAGGGTATTAAAGTTTCTTCTGGTGACCTGGATCGCAAATTTCACCGGTTTCTGGTCCTCTTGGTGGAAATGCGGCTTCAAGATCTTCTCGGCCAACTTCACAAGCTCCTCCATGGACGCAGAAACCGAGAAGTTGATGGGGGTCAATTTCTGGGTGTATCTGGTGTTTTTCACTTTGGACTCATACACTTCGTTGCACAATCTCTCCACAAATTCAGCAGGAACCACTGGTTTTCTCACCTTGATGAAGACAAGACACTCGCACCCCAAATCTATCGGCAGAAGAACATGTTTCTTTATGCTCTTGTTTTCGGACTTGAGCTCATCGAGCTCTTTTTTGATCTGGTCTTCCACAGACAACTCCTGGGATTCCTCGTCTTCTTCCACTTCCTTTTCCCAGTCTGGATACCATTCTTCAACCTTCTCCGTGAGCAAACTCATCAACTCTTTTCTGCAGCCTTGTTCTCTTCCTCTGTTGCAGGAAGCATAGATTCCACTAGTGTTTGGGTCGATGAACCCGGAGGTTTTGTACTTTTTGTTTCTGTTTCCGCCACCGGATTCGGATTTTCTCTTAGCCATATTTGGTGGGTGGTGAGAGCAGTAAATTGGTGCAGACTTTTTCGCGATTGATATCTACTCCGCAATGTGGTGGAATCTACCGACAGAGATTTTGGAGATTGTCTTGAAACACATTTCTTTCGACGACTACGTCAATTTGACTCGGACGAATGGCGAATTGCGAAGGACTTTAGATACTCCTGACTTGTGGAATCATGTTTATCAAAATGTGTTTGGACCCATACACCACCAGTATGAGTGGTCAGACACCTGGAAATCCAAGACGGAGATGTGGAAGCTTAAAAAAGAATTCCGAGAATATCTTCAACAGTTTGTTCAATTGTCTTCTGGTATGACAATTGGCGACAAAGTCGGTCCTCTGTGGCAGGAGCAAGATCCTAATGCTAGCAACTTTAAATTTCAAAAGCAGTCATTGCTACTAACGGACAGAACAACTGAACTCTGGATCACCGAAGACACTCCCTGGGCCAAGATGTTGGAGAAAGGAATCCGTACTTTTGCGCAAGAAAAGTACTTTCCAATTGTGGTGGAGACCTACAACCAAGAAATGCAAAAGTTGAAACTGCTGATAAGACTCCAAAGTTGTGTTCCTGTCACAGCTTTTGCATTTGTTAGCAAGCTCTTGCAAATCCAGAATATGAGTTTGGGACTAAAGTACTATTCCCATGCACAGGGCGATGTCGACCTAGAAAGAGGCTATTTTGAAATGGCTCGTTTCGATGCATCCTTCCATGAATTGGCTCCCGTCAGATTGCAAAAACTCGAAAGAATGCGCACACTTCTTCGAGACACCCTTCCTATCTCCAAGGGAGTGCTAGGGTTTCAGTCAGAGTCACAATTTTCCGAATTCCTAGAAGGCACCGTCAAATTGCTATTGCAGTGTCTTTTGCCAGTAACTCAAAATCGGAGGGGCTACGGACAGAACATCTTGAATGTGTACAAGGGTAATTTCCAGGGTCCCGCACTGATGTACATCGCCATTGTGGCCAAAGTGTTGCAGGAAGAGATCTTCCTGAAGATAAAGATAAATGTTGCTGGATGTACCGCCAGGTTGAAGACCAAATGCTCACAGCTTTTCATTGTTGTGGGCGACTTCTACGTTGAGTGCATGTTGAAACCACTTAAGGTGCGAGCCATGACAGAGCGCACGGCCGCAATCAGAATTGGTGTGGATCAAAATATCCTCCACATGAAGTACTTGGAACCACGATCTGTGCAAGATGTTGTTCGTGAGATCTACGAAGCCAGTGATGTTCCTGCCCACCATACAAAATACGATATCACACGTTTAGCCTCGCAAATATGGCAAGAGACTCCGATTTATTCCATGTGCAGAGGAAAATTCCTGTTGGCCGGTCTGTTGTTGCGATATTTGATCGGAAACGGAAACGGCAAGTTCGACACTGCAGAAGGCGATTTGTTCTTGTACCTTAATGCCATTGTGGGAAATGTGGCTCTAGAAAACAACAGAATAGACTACAGTCTTGGGGAATATTTCAGATCCATGTTCGCAGCCGTGCCTATGCACCGTCCGTTCACATCCGAAAGTTCTCAATTCCCTGGAGGTTGTGTGGTTTTCAACAACTACCAAAAGTTCATTGGGGTCATTTTGGGGTCCACCCAGGGCAAATGCTGCGTGTGTCCAGCCGACTCTTTCAAAGTTTCTGAAAATTTCACTTCCAACTTGGAACGCATCGGCCAGGACACCTTCGAAAATCCAGAAAACATAGGAGAGTTTTTGGAATGGCTCGTGCGAAGCGAAAGCATCCAGACTCTTTGTATGTTGGTCTACTCGCGGCTTTCAATTGCCGACGGAGTCCCAAAGTTGCTTCTGTAAATGTGCATCCAAGTCACATGACCTACAAATATCTTTCTCTTTGACTCCACAATTCCATCAGTGCCATGCTATCTCGAAATTCGAACACAGTCGCTCGAAATTCTCTAAGGTTTCTGAGGAGTTTTCCAAGAGCTCAACTCCGCTTCGTCCATGATGTCATTGGAATCGATCTCGGAACAACCAACTCAGCCGTTGCTGTGGTCCAAGGAAAAGAAGCCAGAATCCTAGAAAACGAAGAAGGAGGCAGGACCACTCCTTCGGTGGTTGCCTATGGAAAAGACAACAGTGTTTTAGTGGGATTTCCCGCAAAGAGACAGGCCTTGGTGAATCCACACAACACATTTTTTGCCACAAAGAGACTCATTGGAAGAAAATACAAGGACCGCGAGGTCCAGGAGGATATTGGGAACGTTCCATATGCCATTACAGAACACGATAATGGCGATGCGTGGGTGCAGGCCTCAGATGGAAAGCTGTTCTCTCCATCGCAAATCGGCAGCTTTGTGCTCCAGAAAATGAAGCAGATTGCCGATTCACATCTTTCCACGGAAGTCAGACATGCCGTCGTGACCGTTCCGGCTTATTTTAACGATCTGCAGAGACAAGCCACGAAAAGTGCGGGCATGTTGGCCGGGCTCGAAGTATTGAGAGTCATCAATGAACCGACTGCAGCAGCATTGGCATATGGCATCGATAAGAAGCAGAAGGACGGAGTGATTGCTGTTTTCGACTTCGGAGGTGGCACGTTTGATATTTCCATCTTGGACATTGAGGACTGTGTGCTTGAAGTGAGAGCCACGAACGGCAATACGCATTTGGGTGGAGAGGACTTTGACATTGTGCTTCTCAACCACATTCTCCAGACGTTCAAGCAACAAACTGGAATTGTTCTTCTGGACCGTTTGGCTATCCAGCGTGTTCGAGAGGCCGCGGAGAAGTGCAAGATCGAGTTGTCGCAAGTGACGGAAACAGAGATCAATATTCCGTTCATCACCGCAGACAAACATATCAAAATGACGTTGACCGAGGACGAACTCGACAAAATGACCCTTCACTTGATCAACAAAACTATAGACCCCGTGAAAAGATGTATCCGCGATGCCGAGTTGTCGCTCAAGGAAATCGACGAGGTTATTTTGGTGGGTGGAATGACGAGAATGCCCAGAATACGAAAGCTCGTGACGGATTTGTTCCAAAAGGAGCCAAACACCGGCGTTAACCCTGACGAGGCCGTGGCCCTAGGTGCTGCTATCCAAGGTGCGGTCTTATCTGGTCAAATCAAGGACGTCGTTCTTCTCGATGTCACACCGTTGACGCTCGGAATTGAGACGTACGGGGGAATTTTCAGTCCTCTCATTCCCAGAAACTCGCCCGTGCCTATCAAGAAACAGCAAATATTCTCCACTGCGGTGGACGGACAAACTGGGGTGGAGGTCAGAGTGTACCAGGGTGAGCGTCCTTTGGTGAAGGACAACATGATGATTGGAAATTTCAAGCTTGCCAATATCCCATATGGACCCAAGGGAACGCCGCAGATTGCAGTGTCCTTCGACATTGATGCTGACGGCATCATTAACGTCTCTGGATCCGACCAAACACCGTACCCCACGGATCTGCCTCACTACGGAAAAGCCAACACTGTGTCTATTCAAGTCTCCGGCCAAACTGGAATCTCCGAGCTGGAGATCAAAGAGATCTTGGCTAACACAGCGAGGAACTCCAAGAGAGATGCCGAGTACAAGAGACACGTTGAAAATGCAACCAGAGTTGACATACTCTGTAACGATGCCGAGAATGCAGTTGCCCAATTTGGTGGCCTCATGGAAGAGAAGGAGAAACACGACATTTTGGAGGTGATCAATGGGTTGAAGACGAAGATTGACGATGTCCGGGAAAAGGGAATCTTGCACGACGTTGCTCAAATGACAAGCACCGTCAATGAATTGCAGAAGCTCTGCATGGCCGCCATCCAAAAGGTGGCCCTCAAACAGAAGCAGCAATAATGTCTCAGACAAACAATGCTGTCTCAGACAAACAATGCTGTCTCAGACATACAATGCTGTCTCAGACAACAATCCTGGCTCAGGCAGAAACAATGTCTCAGACAGAACAATCATGTATATACCAAAGCTTCTATTCGTACAAACTAATCGGTCTCCATTCTATCTCCGGTCTCTCCCTCGGACGCTTGGGCGTCTGCGGCCGCATCCGGGTTGGCGGTGGATTCTTCGTTGTCGTCATTATCGTCGTCGTTATCTCTGTTTCTGGCATTCGACGTCGAGTCGAGCTTGTCCAACCACTGCTGCACGTCTTCATCGTCGTACACCACAAACGACGTGTTCTTTCCCACCACACTGATGGAAGTGTTTCGAATAGTCAACTCCATGTCCTGCGACAACGTGTCTCTCAATGCATTCAAGCCATGAACAATAAGATCCTCAATCTCGTCACACTTGCGAATAGCATCCAAGTTGCGCTCCAAGTACGTTCTGGCAGCCTGAGACCGGGCTCCAATGGCCGTGCCAAAGTACTCCAACACCGATCCAGAAGGCTGAAATTCGTACAAATGTGCTCCGGTTTCGTCCGATCCGGCAACCAACAACCCCACGCCGTACGGTCTCGAACCGTACAGCTGCGTGTTGCCCTGTGCTTTGTCAGCAAGTGACATGGCCGCTTTGCTCGTCAGCAATGGTCTGTTGAATACTAGCTTGGAGTTCATGGCAAGTTTTCTCAAGTAGTTGGACAAAACTCTGGCGTCCGGGGCCAATCCGGCCAACGCAATGCCCATGTGATCATCCACCTTGATGATTTTCTTCTGGTAAGAGCCGAGCTCCTCGGCGTTTCTCTTCAATGCTACTAAGACAACGTGAGAACTCGATGCAATTCCCACGGCAGCACTGCCTTGTTTGATGGCCTCCAACGCATATTCGACCTGGAAAAGTCTTCCAGTCGGGGAGTATGTGACCGAATCGTTGTCGTAGTTATTTCTGAACATGGTGGTGGTGTAGTGGGTATTGCCACTGTTGAGTGAGAGTCGATATGAGAGTGTGTGCAGGATTCGCGGTGAGAAACTCGAGACATTGATTCTTGATTGTTGGATTCTCTTAGCATTTGTGAGTAGCAGTTCAACCTGTCATACGAGGCGTGTTCGGGTGCTGGTGTTCGGGTACTGGTGTTGGGTCCAATTTCCTTCTTTGTTGCCCATTTTTATGCGCTTCATCAAACGAGCTGGAAACAAGACATGAGCTGGTAAATAGACATGAGCTGGTAAAATAGAGTCAGCGTAATCAGCGTGCATATGTCGCTCCAACTCCGTTGTGTTACTCTCCTTCTTGGACACAATTTTGGACACCCGTACATCCTGGAGTTAACCAAATCTCTCAACTGTCTCAGCTTCACCATCACCATGATTGCCAGAAGACAGCTCCCCAAGCTAGTTGGTGCTCGGCGTTATGCGACTGTGAAATTCTCTGAGAATTTCGATGGCCAACAGCCCGAAGTTACAAAACCAAAACTCAGTGAGTTCAGGAACCCTCTCTTGCACACTTTCCTCATAGCATCCACTGCTTTCATGGGCCTCAATACCCTATGGAACTGGTTGGAGTACGCTCAGGTCGAAAAGGAATTGATTGAAAAATCAAAAATGCTAGAAGCTGAGATGCAGAAAGCTCTTGATGAGGTCAAAGAGGACATAACACCCAAGAGTAAGTGGCTAAAGTGGTCATTTTGGAGATGATGCACCCTTCTCGTTCTGGAATCTCCACTTGGTGAACTTGGCTGCTGACGCACCGAGAATCGAGTTTTCCCTGTCCAACCCAGTCATCGAGGTATTCACGGAATCGTTTGCATACAACGACAGCGTATCCCCAACATCCGACTCCATCTGCATCTTCTTAGTAAGCTTGACCGCATCGTCGTACTTCAAGCGATCGAATTTGCGCATCCGGAATGTCGGGTTCTTGATGAAATCATCATAGTTTTCCAATAGTAATAAGTCAATGCTCTGTCTGAGTTCTGCAAATGTAGATTGCAATGCCACGGATCCACCTTGCTCGTCATTTGCTTCTGATGCTGCCAACATTGCCATGGATTTTTCAAGATGCTTCACGTCCAAATCAAAATTCTCCACTGCTGTACGGTTGAACTTTTGTGCTCCATATAATGTGCTCAAGAAATGCTCAGCAACGAAATCGTAACTTCTGAATAATCCCAATGTTCTGAACGAACTTGGCAAGTTCGAGAAGATTGAATTGAACAAGTTCTCCAAGAACAAGGAGAAATCGAGAATGAAAAAGTTCGGGTCCGTGTTAGAACTTGCAGGGAACCAGTCGTCATATTCGAGCATGTCGAGCAACTCGCTTAACTTCTTGTCCACCATTTTGAAAATGGCATCTTCCGAGAACGTTCTCACACTTGAGAAAAGCTCAATAGCCTTGAGTTTGAATGTGGAGTTGGTGTCGATATTAATGATGCCCATACCATTGTAAACCCGCAACCTTCTGTCAATAAGTTTTCCGACCTCATACAAACTGAAAAGGTAGTACTCCAAGTTGGTGTAACTTTGAGCCACGATTTCCTTGTTGTTCGAGTTCTTGCTGATGAATTCCTTGATGTCATGGCAAATACCTATTCCCGGTTCATCTCCCAAAACCTTCTCAAAGATGTCATTGACAATGATTTGGTTGACTTCTGTCAATTCGTAACTGTACTGCCTTTGAGTGAAATCAAGAATGTCTTGCAAAAGAGTTCTCACTCCCAAACAGTAGTGAACATAATCCTCACTGAATGGAAACGAAATAGGCATCGCTCTCACATTTCTAGGTGCAAAACTGGCATCCTTTTTGTACCAGCAAATTCTCATCACGTTGTCATAATCGTGCTTGTCGGTTACAACCAATGGCATGTAGTGGTCCGATTGGATAGACTCAATAAACTCGAGTCTGAAATGCTGAATCAAAATAGGACCAAAGTAGTCTCTGAAAACCATGATCATGATCTCGTAAAGATCGTTGATTTTGTATTGGCTGTTCTCCATCACCTGTAGGAAGTTTCCAATCAAGTCTTTGAAATCAGCAAGTGCACCCAAATCGTCTAGACCCCACTTTCTCTTTTGCAAGAAGTTCAAAAGAACGGGCTTGAGTTTTATGGCAAACGATTCCCATAAATCATCAGAGGTGACATTAACACGAAGTTCAAACTTAGTCTTCGTGTTGAGCTGTTTGTCAACAACGAAAAACGCAGCGATTTTCTGCAAATACGCTTCCAAGCTGTTCAAGTCTGGGAATTGCACCACCGGCTCCTGGTAGAACGCCAGATGTTCTTTGGCTTTCACAGACAAGGTGATGGGGTATATTATTCTCAGGTATTTCTTCATCCATTCCTTGTGATATGCACTGGTTAGAACCGAGCTCTCCTTCAAGGATTCATAGACAAGAATACAGTCGTAAATTGGAGCAAGAGGAATGTTCAACTCCTTCGATTCAAAGACGTTGAAATGCAAATTGGAGTCCCTCAAAGCCAATTCAACGGGAGAGTTCAAGCGGTGGGGCAAGAACGCCGTGTTTTCCGGGTCGTTTCGCAGCTTTTCCCAGTTCTCTTGCAAATCCAAGAGGTTACGGTAAATGGTGTCTCCAATGAGTTCTATTTTCCGCTCCAAGTGGGTCGAGAGCCATTTGCACAAGTTGTCAAACGATTCGGTCTTGATCATTTCAGTCAAGTGGGGAATCGAGTTGTAGATCTTCACCGAGAAGCTGAAATCTCTCACCTTGGGTAAATGAATAGAGGTGAGCTCATCGATCAACTTGAGCCCACTGAAGTATTTGTGCTGTTTTATCAACTCGTGGATCTTGTTTGTGATTTCCAAAACATCAATACATAGGTTTAGCACCATGGTTGTCTCATTGATTTTGCCCACGGTCTCTTTGCTCTTAATAAGAGACTTCTTCTTTGCAATCAACTCAAACACAGACTTGTTGAGAAACCCGTTCACCTGCTGCATATTCATACTGAGTTCGTCAGACTCCATAGAAACTTGGTCAATGGTGTCAATGCACAAGTTGATATCGTGGGCTGAGTCCATGGAAAGCTCGTTCAATTCAGTGTCCTTTCCTTTCACGATGTCGTTGAGTTTCGTAATAAATTCCGCTAGAGCATTTGCCTTCAACGCATCTTTGATTATTGGAGCCAAACTGTCGAGGTAGTCCTCGGAGTTCAATGATGTCTGGAACACATCGGCGTCTCGGATGAATAAATTTTCAAGTTGGATTGCGTCAACAGGTACGTCGAATTTTTCTGATCCTGGTTCTCTCGCACCATTGCTTTCTTGTACTCGGGACGGAGCCATTTCTTGTTGGTCTGGGGAACAAACTGTTGATGTTTTCGAGCTATGGTGATATTCCTGCAGATAACCCCGATTAGTTCCAAGAGAATGTGGGAAGAAAGGTACCGGGAGATTTAAGAACACCTAGGAAAGTGAAATCGAAAAGTTCAGTGAAAATGACGGAAGTTAGGTTCTGCCGCGAAAAGTTCAGTGAAGGTGGAAGATAGGTTCTGCAACGAAAGGTCACGTGACTAGTACCATATCCGAGATGCAGACTGTAGGTGAAGCTTCAAATATGATCCCCAATAATGTTTTGGTGCTAGGGCCTCCAAAGAGTGGCAAAATCAGAATAGCCCAGTACATAACCAACGATCTCGACACAGAAACAATTCAGTCTCATTCGCACAGTGGACTCATCTACAACTGTGATCTTACCACCAAGTACTTTCTGGTTAGCCTCAACCTTCTCATAGAAGAGTATCCCGAAGAAAGAACAACAGGTCAAAAGGAATATCACGAGCATTTGGAAAAATGGCAAAGTGAATTTGCCAGTGAAGAGTTTGCAGAGCTTCGAGAAGCCTTGGACGGTGCCATTTTCACCTTCAACATGGAGTCCACAGAGCCTGACCAACTTCAGAAGAGCTTGCAGGTTTTCAGTAAGGTCAAGGACGTATTGGGAGAAAATTGGGAAGGTTTTTGCGTTGTTGCTGGGACATCTGACCACCCAGTCGATGAGCTGAAGGTGGAGGCATTGGAAGACGAAGTTCTTCTGTTTGGCTTTGAGTTTGTCAATTTCAACGAGAGTGGAACCAACGAATACAGAGATACACTAGGAAAGGATCGTCTTCGAGAGGTTTTGGACACACATGAATGGTCTCACACGGACTCAGCAGACAATGAAAAATACATGAAACATAAAGAAGACAAGGTTGATGCGATGACGAAGGGCCTCTTAGATGACGAAAAAGTGTCCTTGGACGACTTGTTTGCAAAGCTCCAGGTTGAAAGGACAAAGGTCCAGGAAATGAAATCGGAGGACAGAGAGGCATACGTTCAGAAAGTGATTGGCGAAATGATTGACTATGTTTAGAGTCTGCGAAATGATTGACTATTTAGAGTCTGGCAGCCACTGGGTCTGGGTACTCGATGCTGTATCCAGGCTCGAAGTAGCACTCTTGGCAATCTTCGTCAGCCACTCCGTTCTCGTGGATGAATACTGCAAAATCTATATGCGGCACGATGTCATCGATAACAACCATGGGGGCATGCCATGTGCCGGCCCCGTACGTCACAGACTGGTTTCCCTTGCATACAAAGGCCTTGATCAGATTTGGATCTGGAAGCTTCTGGTCGGAGGATTTGTCAGTTTCGGCCACAATTACGAGAAACGACACCTTCTCCAAGTTCTGGCCCATAGGAAGGAACGTTTGCGTCGAAAACGGGTGTCTTTCGAGGACCTTGGAGGTGTAAATCTTGTTCCTACCTGACTGTTGGATGAGATGTTTTGGAGCAGAGCAGCGGAAAATGTTCCAATTGGCTGTGGGCTTTTTTCCACTGGGACAGGCACTGTAGTTGTTGACTACCGGGGCCACCTTGTGAATTTTCACGGCGGTTCCATAGTTTGCAGCCGAACTTTGCACATTCTTGATTTGGTGGTCTGCACTGATAACGCCACCGAATGGAGCGAAACCTTCCGGGGTTAGAGGTTCTGCTCTGACCTTTACGCCCGAAATTTCGAAGGTTTTGAGTGGCATACGGAGTGTGTTCAGTAACTTTTCGAGTTGTTGATCTCTAATCTTGAACACCCGTGCCTCCGAAACATCGAATTCTTCAACCTCAGTGCTGGGTATCGATGTCAATGTTCGTAGGAGACTAGCGAAGTCGTGGCAAATGCAAAATCATGCAAAACTCAAATCCTGCCTACTTCCAATTCGTGATTCGCCTTCAAATTGCCACTGTATGGGCCCACCTATGGATGTCTACAAACCCGTACCTTCCGCTTAGTTGTTCTGTGATTTGCCTTTCACAGTAAGACAACAAATTCTTTGTCATGCCCCCGAACTTTAAAAACATGTTGCAGAACGCAAAACTACGTCGTGCCAACCTGGATGACGATGACGGCTCCACTGTTTTTGGAGAGGAGGAGACCGCTTACATGATGTATATGCCTCTGGAAGGAGCATTTGCAGATTCAACTACGCTTTTTGAAGGAAGCGAAGGGTCGTCTTCTCAAATGGAGCACCGAAAGAGAAGACAGAGTAGCATGTCGAAACTGGCACTTAATGTGTCCCTCAAACAACTACATTATAATGAAAACAAGGTTGCTTTGGATCGTTCAATCAACCAAACCATTGAATTGCTCTATGAGCTCTCTGCAGAAAACAAAGAAAGACCAGTTTTCTTCCCGGTTGACAACGGAGAAACGGAAAATGTCTTGTTGAACTCTCCCCGGGCACATTTGGCCCTTGTCCGGAAGAACACCGATCTTGAATCCAAAACTGTGGGGAAAGCCAAGATTGGAGAACTTAAAGAAGAACTCAGATTGGAGGACGAGGAACTCCACGAAGGCGTGAAGAATGCTGCCTTCAAGGTCCTCAAGTTGAATCTCAAGATGGGCCACAGCACCCACCAGGTCATTTCGACATTGGACAAGAAATCCATCTCCACGTTGTTGGAACAAAAGTTGACTCAGCAGGTAAAGTACTTGTTGAATTTGAAGGACAGAGTCGACGACACATCCTCGAAAGTGTTTGTGACTGGTGATTTGAATGCCGGTAAGTCCACTTTCTGTAATGCCTTGTTGAGAAGAAAAATCTTACCAGAAGACCAGCAACCTTGTACATCTGTTTTCTGCGAAGTCATTGATGCAGGGAAGGAAAACAAGGGCTTGGAAGAAGTGCATGCTGTTCCTATTGGAAGTGACTACGACATCAGAAATGAGACGACTTACGAGAGACGCTCTTTGAAGGACCTTGAGGATTTGGTCTATGAGTGCGATAAGTATAGTCTTTTGAAAGTCTATGTGATTGACTACCGTACGGCGGAACAGAGTTTATTGGGTAATGGTGTTATTGACATCAAGTTGATCGATGCTCCTGGCTTGAACATGGACTCTTACCAAACCACTCAGGTTTTCAGCAGGCAAGAAGAAATTGACTTGGTGGTCTTTGTGGTCAACTCGGAGAACCACTTCACACTTTCTGCCAAAGAATTTATCGCTGCTGCTGCTGCCGAGAAAAGATATGTGTTCATTGTGGTGAATCGTTTCGACAACATCAGAGACAAGAACAAGTGCATGTCCCGTATTTTGGATCAAGTTAAGAATTTGTCTCCTGACACATACAAGGATGCCAAAGATTTCGTGCACTTTGTCAGCTCATCCGATATATTGAAGGACCAACCTGGTGGCGACGATCCAGACGGCGGAGACGACCCCGACAAGGGACCAGATTTTGCCGATCCAAACTTTGACCACTTGGAAGACTCTTTGAGAAAATTCCTCCTTGACAAAAGATCAATTTCAAAGTTGTTGCCTGCAAAGAGTTACTTGTTGAATCTCTTGCATGATTTGAGCGCTTTGTCCAACATCAATGAAAAAATCTATCTTCAAGAGAAAGAGCACATGCAGAAGACCTTGAGAGACAATGTGGCCCCAAAGCATAACCAGATGATTCAGGAATCTCTTCGTATGAGTGAAAGAATCAACAAAATACTGGAGAGAACCTGTACCCAGGTCTACAACGATACAAGGAAAGAGATTTTGAACACTGTTGACACATTCGGCTCCTCGCAGGTGGTGCCTTACTCTGGCTTGCAATATGTCTACGAGTATGCCAAGGAAACGCAAAGAAGAATGATTGACACCATTGTTTCATCTGTGCATATGTGCGAAGAGAGTGCTAGGACAACAACCGAAGGCACAGTTCAGGACATCGTTGCGCTCGGAAAGTCAATATTGGGAGATGAATTCCTTGCGGACAGGGTATTTAAGGCCGATTTGATGTTCACGAGAAGACGCGACACCATCAAGAGAAACTTGGATGACCTGATTGAGATCTCTGATTTCTTCGATCCTTCTTTTGACGCTGTGTTGTTGTGGATGGGTATTCCACAGGATTTCATTTCCACTACCAGGCAACAAGTGAGCTACTATTCCCCAGCTCTGCTCATTACCAGTGTACCCACGTCTGTCAATTCCTTGAAGAACCTGTTGCCCACTCAACTCACGTTGCACACCCTTTATTCTTCTACGAAGTTGCTCACAACTGGTGCGTTGATCCGCAAAGCATATGGCTTGTCTGGCTTGCTCAGGCCGTCCGTGATGAAACAAATCGTTGCTCCAGTTCTTCTTGGTGTTGGAGGATTTGCTATCTTTTACCTCATCAATGACATTCCGAATGCTTTCCCCAGAAAGCAGGCACGCAAGTTGAGGAAACAAGTATTGAAAATGGACTATGCACATGTCAATGCTGATCGTCTTGCAAAGGAATGCAGACAAGTGTTGAATTATCCTTCGAGACAAGTGATGAACAACTTCCAGACCAGCATTGACAAGAGAAGTGGGGAAAAAGAAAAGCTCGAGAAAGATATCAGGGATGCTGAGATCAGCTACGGATATTTCCATGGCTTGTTGCGCAAAGTTGAGGCACAGCAAAAGTTCTTGGAAGACATTGATTTGGAAACGATTTACACTGTCGATTGAAATGCCATTTAATTCAAAAGGTGACACATTTTATATTCTTGTTTATAGTTGGCATTCTTGTTCATAGTTTGGATCTCTTGAATGGAAAAGAGAAAAAGATGACAATTAGAGGCTCACCTGTGCATCTCTGCGTTTCACAAACATTAGTGCCAACGTGATGCCAAGCACCAAGACACACAAAGCGGCACTAGCCTCAAAAGCTCCCCTGTAGCAATCATTCCCAATGGTACAAGCACCTTTGTCATCCAAATGACTGTCATATATGTATCCAAAGTACTTCTCCAAAATGAACAAGAAAACGAGTGGGCCTGAGCAAGTCAAACCCCAAGCAGTCGTGAATGTTTTCGTACCGAATGTGTCCGCTATAATAGCAGGGTATGTGCCGTTTAAGAGACCATATCCTCCTCCTATCATGGCAGAAATGACGGTGATTGTGTTCAAGCTGTTTGTCCAAATAAGCAAGACTTGGCCCATTCCAATAAGCCAGATAGTTCCAAGAATTACCCACTGTCGTTGCGCTTTCCATTGCTTATAGAGGTAGTCTGAAAGCAAACCCGCGATGATTCTTCCTCCAAAAGAGGCAATGGAAATGGTGGAAACTTGTATAGCCTGCAAGGCTGAAGGCAGTTTCAAAGTGGAGGAGGAGCTGATCTGAGCCCTCACAATGAATCCCACTGTGTAAATGTACATTTGACCAATTCCGCTGCAGAGAGCAATTATGACGTAGTGGGTCAAGTAAGTTTTGTCAGTGAGAAGGCCCTTGATAACCTGTAATGGGCCGTCAATTTTATCGGCAGGTGGAGAAGTGACTGTCTGTTCAGCACGAGCTGTTTCATCCCCCGCATTTTCTCCAGCAAATACAAGGTTCATAGAGCTCAGGGAAGCCTGAGTCTTCATTCGGGTACTTGCCAAAGGAGTCGCATCGGAGTTCAACAGGCTGAAAGAAGATCTTGGGGTTCTCTTCCCTATTCCCCAGAAAGAAAACGAACCACGCAACGATCTATCCGAGGTCAAGCTCCTGTCGTCTTCTTCCAGTTCAGATACAAGCACGATCGCTTCTTCGTTCGCAGTTGGAGGGTCGTAGATGTGAATGAACCAAGATCCCACAAATGCTACTGAACCACAGAAATATGCCAAAAAGGCAAGAAGTCCTCCCGTGTTGTCACTGAAGAATGTTGCAGCAACAAGGGAAAAGATGGTCGCAGCTAAGCCATACGCACCGACTGGGAGAGCACCAGCAGAACCCCGATGGTCAGGAAAGTTTGCTTGAGCAGCTTTCAACCCGGCAAAGAAAGAAGTGACTGAACCGAAGCCAATTAATGTCATGCTAATGCACACCAAAGACAAACTTCCAATTTGTAAATCATAGATTCTGTTCAATGAAAAGTAACCGAGAAAAATGGTAATTGAGCCTAACAAAATGGCCTTCTGTGGACCATAATGATCAATGAAAAGTCCAGCGGGCAAACCACCCAAACCAGAACCAATCGTCACAGCCAATGAGATGGTAGCAGCATCAGAAGTGGACAATCCCACTCGCTGAACAAGCTGGGGAGCATAAATTCCATAGAGATATGGAGTTCCAGAAACAAGAGACACCAACGCTGACATAATAAGGGCCAGCATTCTCCCAAACACGTGGGAGGAGTCCATTGCACAGGAGAGACTTGAAGATCTTTCACTGGGAGTGTGGGGAAATTTTGGTGATTTGAACAAGGTTGTTATTGGCAATCAACAGCATAATGTCTTATCTCTTGCTCAGATCCTGCACGTAGTGGAGTTGTAGTATCAAGGTTCCAAGACTAAAATAGGTTATGTGGAAGTTATTTGGCGGATTTGAACTGCTGGGTGTAGGCAAATTACGGCCACTTGTACATTTAAATTCGTTTTGGACGTTTTGGGTGATATTCCTCTTCGTCTTTTGATGAAATTTAACATGATTGCGAAAAAATGGATATCTTATTTCGGACTGACAGTGCAAATTTACGAACAACGAAATTCGAAAGCCATTAAACAGAGCGAAGATAATACGTTCAGTAAAAGATTCAGCCATTGAAATGCTTCAATTGGTGACGAAGAGCTGATATATTCGGTGAGGATTGTGAGGCCAAAAGGGCCCACTACGACCACATAAAATAACTTATCAAGAAGCTAAACAGCAAAGCAACCCACTCAAACAGTCTTTTCGAATCGACTATGATTCGATTAATTTTCAACTTCAATTTAAATCTGTTGCACCTTTCCCGACATTTATATGCCGTCATACGGAACAGTAGAGGAAAAAAACCAGAACCTCAACATTCAAAGCACCATGGGCAGGTTGAACAACACAGAATTCATCTCCCAGGTCAATACGATCTTGACCTCCAATAATGGAAAGTCGTCGCTCTACCTTACGCAAAAAAGATTGACGGTTCCTTTGGAAACTTCACCCAATGCTCCAATCACAGATTTGTCGTCCAATGTGGTTGAGCACTCCTCCGCATATGCTACAAACGACCAGAAATACCCCGTGTTGATCAGAGTCACTTTGGGCGAAAAGAAGAGCAAGATTTCCACCGTCGTGGAACCTGAAAATTTGGACACTTTCTGGACAGAGTATACCCAGGTTCTCAAAACCGGATTCGTTGGTTTGAAGAGAAAAGAGAAAAAGAAGGCCAAGAAAAGCAAGGTGACAAAGTAAAGGGGATGTAAATATGTACTATAGGCTATACACTTTCAACCATGAGCAAACCGCTGGGGTAAATGTAGTTGACATCTTGAATCTTGGTGGTGCGTTCCAAATCGTTCAACAACTGCCGAGGAGGCATGGGGGACAAGAGTTTGAATTTGTACGGCATATCAAATCCACCGAACCGTTTGTTGGCCTCGGTATCGCTGAGTGTAGAAGGAGCACTTGCTTCAAGCATACCGGAGTTGTGCAACTCCACAAATGTGAAAATATCTTCAACTGGGCTCTCCTTCGGGAGATAGAACGTCGCACGTGTGCCGTCAACCATTTTGATGGCAATTTTGGCCTTGTTGGTCCTATCTTGATCCTCCCTAAGACCCACAAAGTAAGGCTGTCTCCACTTCAAGTACTCCGAAGCAAGCTGTTTGGTCATCTTCTCTTGCTTCTTTTGCTTGTCCTTGAGTAACGATTTCTGGTAGTCCAAGTCCTGCTGCCTGCGCATTACTTCGGACATGTACTTTTCCCTTAGGTCTGCACGGATTAGTGCCAACTCCGGCTCGTACTTATGCATCCGTTTGTTAAACTTGCTGAAAATCACCGCGTCAGCATCCTGGCTGTCACTCATTCCTCCTTGAATCTTCAGAATGAGAGAAATCTTGGGAGGTGTCTTTGATGGTCCTCGTGGAGTCATTGTAGACGTTCGAGTCAAGCATAAGAGTCCCAAAAATGGGAACTTCGTGACGTTCAAGCTGTTAGCTAGCTGATATGCTTCCAGGTTCTTCAAATCTCCACCCCAAATGATGTTTTGGCTGTCACTGTTGGTGAATATCGAAATGAACTTTTGGTTGGTAACCACTCTGTTGAAAATGGTCTGAGAAGCTTCATTGTCAGAGTTCGTCAAGTAAACAAACAAGAACTTGGCCCTGTATGTGGCCATGTACAACGCCTGCGTGTAGCTTCCTTGGAAGAAAGGAGGTAAGTGGCGAACATTGGAATCTGAATGGTGCAGAGAAAATTGCTGCTCGGGCAGCAAATTCTCCTCAAGTTCGCGGACAAAGTTATCCACTTTGCTGATTGGATCATTCATGAGCACATTGTTGCTTGTGGTGGCTGTTTGGGAACTGGAACGGCACCGTTGGTTTTCAACATCATTGAAGTACAACACTTGGAGAAAACGGGCTAAAAGGGATAGAAGGACAACCACAAGAACTGTCACTGGTTTAATAAGCAAATAGTTGACCCAGTGTAATACTGTGCTGGTTGCGGTACTGACTGATTCGGAATTAAAGGCACCCCTGGGTGCTGGCCCAACCGATTCATGTGGATCTCCGGGAAAATGGCCCGGTAGATTTTGCGTACTTGACTGATTTAGAGGTTCGTACGGCTGAGCACCGAAAAGGCGGCTGACCCAACTTGAGGAGTTCATCGTTGATGATATTTGGAAAGAAGACTCAGTTGATATGTGTTCCCAGTCACGTGCAAAAGGAGGTTGTGCTGGAAGTGTTGAGCGCAATAGTATTATCAAAAAGGGAAGAGGAGCTTTAAAAAAAGGATTTTTGAATAGCCAGTGAAAAGTTGATTACCAAGTGACTTATTTGGGCTCCATAACTCACAAAAGCTAACTTTCAAAGACAAATGAGTATTCAGAACAAACCAACAGAAGAAGTAAGCTGTTCTATGTCTGATCGTCTGCACTTGTAGAAAGATATAAGTTAAAGCTTATTAATTTGTGTTCTGAGTTCTAGCTAACCTGCTTTCATTGAGAGCAGAACGCTCTCCTTATATACTTCCAGCTCACGAAGCCGTACGTCTCGAGTCATTTTTCTTTTTCAACGATCATTGTATAATTAGGACTATAAAATAGAAAAAACCAAACTATACATCATAAGGAACAACAGGTGTGCCCGTCGATAGCTTGCGAAGCGTGCAAAACGATCTAACGATTCAAGATTTAAAATCGCTAGATTTATTGGTGCAAGAAGTAGATCAAGCGAAAGAGCTTGACCGATTCCCAATAGCCTCCACCAGGACTTGGATCATTCACATTGCTCATATACGTGACTGATACGGTCGTTGGGGCAAGGTTGGAGACGGAGTTTGCATATAATCCAGGTCCACGTACACAGGACAGTTCTGGCGGTACATCGATTCTTAAAGGACCGACATATAATAAAAGCATCAGCACAGCCTGTGTGGCGTAATGGTTAGCGCATTTGACTTCTAATCAAAAGATTCCGGGTTCGAGTCCCGGCATGGGTTC